>LTAE01008496.1:0-20462 GCA_001647135.1 Pontederia paniculata | reverse complement strand
GTTATCGGTCAACCTCTCTTCTTCTTTGGTCGACTGTTTATGCTCTGCTTCTCCACTTCATGTGTCAATCCTTTGATACTGGTCGACCGCTTATATCCTTAGGACGCCCACTGCACACATATGGTTCTTCATGTATAAATTACGTGTGCAGCAATCGTCCATTCCTTTAGCTCAGGTCGATCGCTGTACTGAACTTGAATATATCCTGTTACAGAAATCAGCTCAACTAAGTTCATCAGTACAGACTGAGTTCACTTATAAATTTGTGATCATTCAAAATATTCTCGGGATCCTAGATTCAACATCAATCACTATTATATATATAACATTATTCATATTCATTTATATAAGATAATGTAGTTTCATATTCAACTTCTTTGGTGAAGTCATCTTCTTTGATGAGGTCAACCTCATTTTCTTCGTTGGAGATGACATAGTTGGATGGAGGAGGGAAAGGAGGGGCCAAGCGCACCTTGTCGGAGGAGGGAAGGGAAGAAAGAAAGGAAGGATATCATTGGAGGAATTAGCCATTGGAGGAAATGAAATTTTGCGTGAGATGCATCATGGCGAAGGGAGAAGAATGGATGGTGATAAAAAAAGATATTTTGCAACAACGACGAAAAAATCCTTTAGAAAAATGAACATTATCACCCACACCCTTCTGTACGTACAAGTCACAGGTGATGTGACTGGTCATCCCTCGTAGTTTGTGGCGGATAGTTATTATTAACTATATTGATATTTATCACAATAAATTGTTACTTAACTAATCTAGTGTAGGTATCTTGTCATTGTTACGGATATGATACTTTTATCCTAACAAATTACAAACTCTTGTGTATATATAAACTCCATATGAAATTGTGAAGATTTGACATCCTTGCTGAATCAATTTGTTTTATGGTATTAGAGCCAAGATAGCCAAGATATTCCATGATGTCATCTTCATCCTCTTTTTCGTCTGCCATGAACAACTCGAGCATTTCCACCCTCAACACATCCATACCATCTCTACCAACTATTGGCCAGATTCATCACTCGATCCAGTGGCGGAGCCAGAATTCTTATTCAGGGAGTGCACAATTAATTATAATTAATTTAAAAAGTATTTTGTACATTAATCTATATTTTCAATTAAAATTCTTAAAAAAATTATTTGCACGTCATAATATAATTCAAAATATGTACATTAATTTTACTTTATATTTTATACATTAAAAATAAAAAGAAAAATGAACGAGAACATTTAAAAATATAGATATGATATTATAACACTAATTAATAATTAAATAAAATAATAATGAAATATTTTTTAGATATTGTATATGTTTTCATAAAACAACATACTTCTATGTGTCTGATAGAATAATAAGTATATATATATATATATATATATATATATATATATANNNNTATATATATATATATATATATATATATATATATATATATAATATAATATAACTTTTAGTGAATTAATAAATTTTAATATAATATAAATAAATAATATTTTTGAAATAATATAAGATAATATTTAAGTAAAGGTAAATGATAAATAATAAGAAAATAGAAGTATGCATGTAATAAAATAAATAAGTAGATTAGTATAGTACAATTATAGACTAATAAGGAGAAATATATATTGTAGTATATATAAATAATAGTGTTAATGAATGAATAAATATTAATATAATTAAATTATATTAATGGAAGAGTATTTTAAATAATATTTGAGTAAAAGTAAAAAATAAATAATAAGAATGTAAAAATGCAAAAGGTAAACTAAGTAAGTAAAAGAGGAAAAAAAGAAAAAATATGTAAAGTTGTGGAATCGAACCAATGACCTATACTTCACCTAGTGCACCTTCAATCATCTCCACAAGCAATCACTCTTGATTAATGACAGTAAATTAATTATTTAATGGAGTCCAGGGGGTGCCAGTGCACAACCTTCACCCCTTGGCTCCGCCCTTGACTCGATCTCCATCAAGTTAACAAGCACAAATTATCTTTTATGGCAAATTCAATTTTTCCTCACATGCGATGCTTCGATATCGAAAATCTGATTAATGGACAGACTCCATGTCCTCCTGCTTTGCTGACAGTCCAGACGACTCAAACAACAAGTTCTGGATCTTCAGCAACATCAACTTCTCAAACAAAGACATCAAATGCAGCATATATCAGATGGATTCATCGTGACCAACTTCTTCTTAGTTGGATTCTCTCGTCCCTTTAAGAAGAAGTCCTTCCTCATACTCTTGGACTTCATACATCAGCAGAGGTGTGGCATTCCTTGCATCATGCCATTGGTGCACCCTCCCACACCAGGTTTCTCCAACTTCATATGCAGTTGCAGAACGTGAAGAAAGATGATTCCTCTATCTCTGACTATTTCAAGCAATCGAAATACCTTGCGGATCAGCTTGCTGCTGCCGGCCATGCCTTGTCGCCCTCTAGCTTCATTGCCATCATCTTCAATAATCTCGAACCAGATTTTAATGACGTGATGGCATCTCTTGTGGCTCATTCTGCACCAGTTGGATATCCAAAACTTCATAGCATCTTATCCAGCCACGAGATTCACATCTCTGTGCAACATGCTTCTACCAGCAATACATCTATAGCACCCTCCGCAAACTTTATGCACTCATCTGCTCCAGCATCAAGCTACAACCAAAGGGGATAGCCTAAAACTCGGGGGCGTGGTCGTGGTTGTCCTCATTCTGAACGACTTAACCCTTGCGCTTTTTGTCGCAAACAAGGCCATAGTCCCTACAAATGCAGGTATCGACATCCCAATATAATTTGTCCAACTGATAGTTCGAATCAACAAGTTGCTTATAACACTTATATGCCACATTCTACATCGACTGGCGGCATCTCATCTTTTGGCGGATACACCGAGTGGATTTCAGATTCTGGGGCTACACACCATGCTACTCTAGATTTGCAAAGCCTGAGTTCATCTGAGCCGTACTCAAGGTCTGATCTCCTGCATGTTGGTGATGGCAATGGATTGCCCATTTCTCACACTAGTTTAACTTCTATCTCCTCTTCCCCACGCTCTCTTTCCTTGAATAATGTTCTTCATGTGCCTCAACTCTCTAAGTTACTTTTATCTCTTTCTAAGTTTATTACTGATAATAATTGCTTAATTGAATTCTTTCCTTCCTCTTTTATCATTAAGGATCTTCAAACGCATCGGGCTCTGCTCCAAGGTCACACTAAATCTAGACTCTATTCACTATGTGTTCCACATCATCCTACTGCGCTCACTGCCATCGCTCTGTCTTATGATTGTCTTCATCGTCGTCTAGGTCATCCGTCATCCCCTATTGTGAAGTTCATAGCGCTTCTCCAGAAAATCCAAATCGAGTCCTCAAGTCCGATGTGCGGAGCTTGTTTGCAAGGCAAATAAACCAAACTGCATCTACCTCCCACGAACATTCAGAGTGCTGCCACGTTTGATTGTGTCTTCGTGGATGTTTGGGGCCCTACACCTATGCTATCATCTTCGAGCCATCATTATTTCCTTATTCTTATAGATGATTTATCTAAATTCAGTTGGTTCTATCCATTATTTGCTAAATCATATGTTTATTCTATCTTTCTTCTATTTCAAGTCTTTGTGAAAAATCAATTTAAGTGTTCAATTCACTCTCTACAAACTGATGGCGGTGGAGAGTTTTGACGCTTATGGCCTTTGCTGCAAAAACATGGGATCCAACAACGTATCACATGTCCACACACACATGAGAAAAATGGTGCACTTGAGCACAGAATACGACATGTAGTAGATACTGCTCTCACCATTCTTGCACAGGCTTTTGTTCCTCTTCGCTATTGGCATTACAGATTTAAAACTTCCACTTACTTAATTAACCGCCTTACCACTCCTGTGATTAAAAACCTCTCCCCTTTCAAAACTTTATTCTCATAACCACGAGATTACTCATTCTTACGTGTTTTTGGATGTGCTGCATACCCATTACTTCGTCCTGATAATAGTCACAAATTTGCCTTTCGCACTACACCTTGTGTATTTCTTGAATATCTTGAGAATCATCTCCGTTATCGCTGCTTGGACATAGAAAATAATAGGACATACAATGCACGACATGTCAGATTTGATGAAGCTCACTTTCCATTCACCACATCTAATAAGTCTCCCTCTCAGTCACCTGACATATATACTTCTACACCGTGGATCACCATCCCTTCTGTTATCACATTGCCTACTCATGAACATCCCTCTATCTCTTACCCTCACATACATACATCTTCAACTACTTCTCCCTCGGTCTCGAATGACTCTATTCCTGTCTTACCTTCACAACACCCCATGCAACTTCAACCTCAGCAACCTGTGGACTACCGTCGACTTGCAGTAAATCAGCCTCGCCGAGCACTACTTGTGAACTCACCTAATTCGGATCCCACATGCTTCTCCAAAGCCAGTTTGGACCCCAATTGGCGTGCATCAATGGTGGACGAATATAATGCTCTAGTGACCAATGGTACATGGACTTTGTTTCCTCATACTGCCAACATGCATGTCATTGGATGCAAATGGATATTTCGAATGAAATACAAAGCAAATGATTCTCTTGATCGCTTCAAAGCAAGATTGGTGGTGAAGGATTTCCATCAACAACCTGGGCTTGATTTCTATGACACCTTCAGCCCAGTCATCAAGCCGACAACAATCCAGGTGGTCCTCTCTATTGCTATATCAAGACGCTGGTCACTTCGTCAACTAGATATTAGTAATGCTTTCCTTCATGGAACACTTGATGAGGTTGTCTTCATGGAACAACCCCCTAGTTTTCAAGATACTAATTGCCCTTCTCTTGTATGCAAACTTCGCAAGTCCTTATATGACTTGAAACAGGCACCTCGGGCATGGTTCCATACCCTTTATACTGCACTCCTCTCCTTCGGATTTAAGCCATCCAATACGGATCCCTCGTTGTTCATTTATCATCAAGAAAATATCACTCTCTATGTATTGGTGTATGTGGATGACATCATTATAATAGGGTCCTCTTCTGCTTCCATAATGCTACCATTAATCATCTTCGTCACTCGTTTGCAGTTAAAGACTTAGGAACACTTCATTATTTTCTTGGTATTGAAGTCATTCCATACAATGATGGTATGATACTTTCTCAGCAGAAATACATAAATGGAATTATTGATCGTGCTGGAATATCAAGCAGTCTCTTCTCTTATGTCAAAGGATGTTGCAGGTTGTGACTCCTTACCGATGTTTGCTAATCCACTTTTGTATCACCAGATTGCTGGAGCTCTACAATATGCGACTATCACTCATCCGGATCTCAACTTTGCTGTGAATCACGTTTGTCAATTCATGCATGCACCTACAGATCATCATTGGCAACTCATTAAACGGATCCTTCGTTACTTAAAACACATAGCTGGTGTTGGTTTACTTCTCTCTCCCTCCATCGATCATACCATTCAAGCGTTTTCAGACGCTGATTGTACAGGTGCTTCAACTGATAGAAGTTCCATAAGTGGCCATGCGATCTTTATTGGAAACAACCTTGTTTCTTGGTCTGCCAAGAAACAAAGGACTGGTGCCCGTTCTTCCACTAACTTAGAATATCGAGCTATTGCGGATGCAACTACAGAATTGATATGGCTTCGGGTGTGACAATCTTGGTGCTACTTATCTCACAGCAAATCCAATGTTTCATGCGCAAACCAAGCATATTGAAGTAGACTATCACTTTGTGCAGGAAGAAGTATCTGCTAGGAGTCTATCCATCAGATTCATATCCTCCAAAGATCAATTGGCTGATATCTTTACCGAGCTGATTGTTGGTTCGCGATTCAAGTTTTGGTGTGACAAGCTTCACCTTTGACAACGTGAATACTCTGCTTGAGGGGGCGTATTAACTAAATTGATATCTATCACAACAAATTGTTACTCAACTAATCTAGTGTAGATATCTTGTAATTGTTACGGATCTGATACTCTGATCCTAACAAACTACAAACTCTTGTGTATATATAAACTCCATATGAAATGTGAATATATGAAATCCTTGCTGAATCAATTTGTTTCAGTTATCGATCGCAAATTGCGATGAATTTTATCAATCGCCACAACTTGTGTGGTTGCGAAGACCCACCATATGTGGTGGTATTTGAAACCACCACAAATTGCGGCAAAGCAATGACTCCTCCTTTCCCTCACAAATTCAGAGGGATTTTTATTCATCTCAAATTAAAATTATAGTGGCCTTATTTTTCATTGCAAATTGTGGCGAATACATTCTTCTAATTCAATATTTGACTCAAATTAATAGGGACATTCGACGACAACAAAAATATTATTCTCTTGTAGTGTTAGAACAAGCACTCTTGTCAATAGATATTTGGAAAGAGAGCAACTTTTTTAAAATTAAAGTGATCAATTGCTCAATCCTCAAACATGCCTTAGTTCAAGCTTGAAATGCAGTCATGTTTTCAGGTGAATTAAAGAAACTCGAGTCGACCAACGAAGTTGGGGTGAAGTAATAAGGAGTTCTTTCTCTTTTAAGCAAAACTCAAATTTTGAGTTCTTGCATACATAATTCGTTGAAAGTCTTATCCATCTAATTATAGGACAATAAATATTTGTCGGGGCGAAACTCCGAATAATGTGATAGTAATTTTAAAAGATGGGTTGAATTCAAAACAATGCAATCTCGATTAAGTATGACATTAGCTAACTATATGTAATTTCATATCAACAATGTCATGCAATTTTCATGAATATTGTGTCGTGAATCTCATAAACCATTGTGCGGGCAACATACATGAAGTTTCAAAATTTCTTGAGTACTTTGGACTTACCTAATCCATAGATAATAAAATTACGATATCGTATCAATATTAGTGGTTTCATACAATGCCAACTTGTCTCATGTGTTGGAGAAAAATATGTTAATCTTATTGTACTTTTACTGATGATCGTATGTCATTTACTTGCAGTGTGTTTTATATTGACTAATTTATTTTAACCTCTTGATTAGAAGAAAAGTTAGTGCATGATAAAGTTCAATTACTCTCGATGCCATTTAGATCAAACATCATTTATTCTTAATGTTCAAGCATACATATGAAAGAACAATATTGTAATGCAATAACATATATTTGGACTTGTAAATCAAGACGTTTTGTTTGATTCTCACCATAATATTTCTATACCTTCGAATTTCTCGACAAAATATATTTTTTATTATTATGTAGGATATTATAATTCTCGACATAATCATTTGACATATTATGATTCTCTAATTGCTCGTTGTAAAAAATTAATATCACTCCTCTTTTATTTATTCTATCCTTAATTTTTTTTCTATCATTGATACCACCGCAAGAAACATCACATCACTTTTTTCCATTCTTGAATGGCCGCACAATTTCCCGAAATCTCCACCATTTTTTCACTCGTTACAATATTTTACCTTTTATTATTTTATGTTTTATTTTGCTAACTCAAGCAGTGTATTTTTATTTGTCCATAAAAGTACTTATTGGGTATTCTTTTAACATAATTATATTAATAAAACATAATCTTATATTTTGACGTTTTTCACCTTATAATTATTGTTAATTATATCTTCATAGTTACCATAAGAATCATATACATAATGATAGATTATATTGATGTTATTTGAGATGACACATGATGTGAAGAATTTAATTAGTGTGAAACTTTTTTAAACATTTGAGTTTTTTTAAAACAAATATGGAAAATATAAGATATTATTATTATTATTATTATTATTATTATTATTATTATTATTATTATTATTATTATTATTATTATTATTATTATTATTATTATTATTATAAAATAGTCAAAATTAAAATGTTAGATTTATAAAAAAAATATTTATTAGGTTGGATTTATCATGAAAAGGTAAAATATTGTATATGATCAGGATTTTTGAAATTTGTACAATTATTGGAGAATGGAAAAAAGAAATATGACATCTTTTATGGGTTAAATAACAAAAAAAATAAGTGTATGATATGTAAAAGGTGAATGACACTTAGATTCTTTTTATTAATAAGTAGGATTATATGATTTTGGGCATGATCGTATATTATTCCGATCTTTAGTTAACCATGCCCACAAATTTATCTTTTAGTTATTTATCTATCCCGATGGCGTTAGAACAATATTCTTGAGAAATGATATTCTATTCAGACTTTATACACATAGTGTATTAAGATTGTGCAAGTGCTAAATTATAATAATCTCGATTTTTAGAATTCAATCCCATGCTATGTTGGGTCACCAAGTAAACAACTTCATGAACTCATAGTAATTAGTGCTGGTCAACTAAGTAAATGCACTACATTGATTGGGAGGGTTTATTTCCCTTTCCAATTATGAGAAAGAAAGAAAATATACCAGAGGGGAATACGCATAGTGGGCCATTTGGTGATAGAATCTGAGTTGCATATTTTATTGGTTCAGCACTGCAAGTGAATCTGATTCTTTTGATATCTAATTATTTCTTAGTGAGAACGTTCACTAATCATTTACATCCGAAACAGATAATTTTAGTTAATTTAACAAGAGAAAATAGCAAACTTTTCCAATTTGGGAGCTCTAATTTTTAATATAAACATAAGGATTATAATCTCAATAATTTAAAGAATTATCTTCCTCCAATTTCCATTTTACTTTACATTCTGCGTTAATAATATATGTAAAAAAAATATTAATTCGTTGTAATTTAAAATATATATAGCTCTGGCTCAATCTATATTTGCTAAGAAAAAAATAGTCTGCACCAAAATAAGTTCTATTGAAAAATATATAACTTTTGAAAACTGAAAAAAAATAGTTTCCCGACAATTGTTGTATAATAGAAAAATATACCTATGCATGTCACACGAATAATGTCTGAAAAACACTCACTATAATTAACAACCCAACGGAAATAATGTACATCTTAAATTGTGACTCAAATTTGAGATGGGCTCGAACCCATCTCAATTGAGCCCATCTCGAATTGAGATGGGTTCGTCACAGTTTGAGACGGACTCAAAGTCTGTCTGAAATATAAACGAATTTTGCGTCTATATAAAATATAAACAAATTTTGTGTCTATCTCAAATTGAGACGGACACAAAATCCATCTCAATTTGAGAGGGATTGTAAATCTGTCGCAAATATTTGAATAAATAAAATATTAAACTAAAATTTTACAAATGAATTTGTAATCTTATCTTCATTTGATACATTATTATGTCGTCGTCTATTCATCACTTGTTTTATTATCTTTTTTTCATTTTTTTGCGCTTGTCAAGCATTTCTCTATCTGCTTTTGAAACTATTGTTGCATTTGTTGACACATTTCTATGATTCGTTATTGTTATATTTCATCTCGTCGTTTGAGTTGTTCGTCAATGCACCGTTGTATCTCTTCAGTTGAATAGCCAGATATAGACTTATGCGCTAATCCTAAATCAAGTTAAGTCATAGATGATTCCAATCCATATACACAATTTTTATTCATGCCTACATGTTCCTTCCAAAGTTCTTGGTTGACTTCGGCGTGTTTACCTTTTATGTAGTTTGAGCTATATGCTCAATTTGTTTTATTTGAAAATTTTTCTTAAATATGATTTTTAAAAATGAAATAAATTAGCAATAAAATTAAAATCATTAAATTAAAATGTTAAATTAGATATTATTTTATATATGTTGTCTATACAAATTTTGAATCCATTCACCTTTTATTTTCTAATAGGTTGATAAAAAAAAACCTTATTTTTTGTCGATTTTCTACTGAACTTCATTTCCTGAATTTAAGTTTATAAAAATATTTAAATACAACGTATTGAATTTTAATATAGCATTGTTTGAAAAGTAGTAGTTCTAGATATATAACCCTGTGTACACAAACACCGTGGTCAGATGCACGATTAGTCTTTGATTTATCACATTTATTTTTATACACCTTAATAGACCATTTAACAAGTAACTTGATCTATATAGTTTGACTAATCTAATTAGGCTTTATTTGTATGCTCGCACCTATGCTATAAAGGAAGATAATCTCTTTGAAAATCAAGTTTTCTTCGCATCCCATGAAAATTAACCTTCGAAAATTTATAAAATACAATATAAATATGATTATTCAATTATGTCGAATAATAAAATAAATCTGAAATTTTCTAAATCAAATTTGTCTCATGGCATTAGCTATTCTAAAAAAGCCAAGATTGATTGTATTTTCGCCGAATTGCTTTAGTAAAAACAGCGACGATAGATTTAGAAGGCAAAACCTACACATTAAAATATTAAAATGACATAATGAAATTAATTTAAATATATTTAAATTATTCAAAAGCCATCAGGTTGTAAGTATTCCTAAATTGCTAACTTAGTGTCTTAGTATCTTGAACATAATCAAGTAGTTGTATCGAGGAATTGACAATAGAAGGCGATGAAGTGCCTTCCAACAACTCATCTTGAGAATGAGCTAATGGACTTCTTTCCAATATTTCAATTTCTCTTAATAAATTTCTCTTCTCTTTTCAATCTCGTTTTTGGGATGAGCAAGTGATACTGCAACTTTTTTTTTTGTTTTTTTCCTTCCCATTTCTAAACAATGAGAACATGTATGAAAAAAAATAATATGAAACTTAAAATATATAGTACAAATATTCATTTCCTAAATTTGTCAAACATAACCTAGAAAGATTGAGGTGAATGATATGATGCTGCATCTTGGCGAATGTTATTGGGGAACCCATTCTTAATGTCCATAGGGTCTTATAAAAAATAAAAAAAATGATTTAAATATACAATAAAGAGGGTTGTAAATTTGTTCCAAGAAACAAAATAACAACAATGATATGACACTCATAAAAAGGTTAGATAAGAAGTAAAAATAGGCATCACTAACTAATACAAGTAATCATAAATAATCCTGTAATACAAACCCAAATGTGAATTTGCTACATAAAAATTAGTCAATCACTATTAGAGTTATAACATGATTCATATTCTTTTGTAGAAGATAGTGTGGTTTCATATTCATCTTCTTTGTTGAGGTCAACCTCATCTTCTTCCTTGGGGTCAGCATAGTTGGACGAAGGAGGGAAGGGAGGGGGAGAGCACACCTTGTCGGAGGAGGGAAGGGAAGAAAGAATGGAATGATATCATTGAAGGAGTTAGCTGTCGGAGGAGATGAGATTTTGCCAGAGATGCGCTAAGGGGATGGAAGAAGAATGGGAGGTGATAAAAAGGGGGATTTTGCAGCAATGGTGAAAAAAATCATTAAAAAAATGAACAGTATCACCCGTGCCTTCTGTGCTCGTGACTATTACATAAAAGTCACAAGTGATGTGACTAGTCGTCCCATGTAGTTTGCAGCAGGTAGTTGTCAACCATAGATTGCGACGAATTTTAGCAACCATCGTAGCTTGCGCAGTTGCCAAGACCCACAATATGCGTGGTATTTGTAACCACCACAAATTGCGACAGAGCAATGACTCATCCTTTCCCTCACAAATTCAAAGGGGGTTTTTATCCATCTTAAATTGATACTGTGCGGTCTTATTTTTCATTGCAAATTGTGGTGAATACATTTCTCTGATTCAAAATTCATGGAATACTATTCACTTTCAAGATGCCTTGATGGTGAAATGATAGCGCGATACTAAAAATCTCGTACTAAAGAGTGTGAAGGTTTGACTCGAATTGGTAGTGATATTTGACCGTAGTCAAAATGCTATTTTCTTCTAGCGTTAGAACAAGCACTCTTGCCAATATATATTTGTAAAGTGCGGATTTTTTTAAAAAATTAAGTGATCAATTGCTCAATCCTTAAATATGCCTTAATTCAAGCTTGAAATCTAGTTATGTTTTGAGATGAATTAAAGAAACTTGAGTCGACCAATGAAGTTGGGGTGAAGTAATAAGTAGCTCTTTCTCATTTAAGCAAAACTCAAAAATTGAGTTCGTGCGTACAAAATTTATTAAAAATTTTATCCATCATAATCATATCTTACCTAGCAATAAATATTAGTCGGGGCAAGCTCTGACTAATGTGATAGTGATTTTAAAAAAAATATGTCGAATTCAAAACAATGCAATCTCGATTAAGTTAAACGACATTAGCTAACTATATGTAATTTTTATACTAATAATGTCATGCAATTTTCATGAATATTGTATCGTCAATTGATGTGTGTTGTCTAGTGTTCAATCATAATTAGATTCATGTACAAATATGCAAATAGAGTTGTGACAATGTGTATATAGGATATTGAATGATAATAACAATCAATTTTAAACCTCAAATAATACAACAGTGTTACAAGTGCATAGCGATCGATTTCAATACTTCAAGTATCGAATCCACAAGGAAGCTAAAGCAATTGTAGAGGACAAACACTCTAATATAATCAAACAATTAGTTCTAGAGAGAATGATAGAAATGAACTAAAGGAGAAGTGTCAACTAACTAATTTTTATATTTTCAATAATTTCAAAAATAAACGAGTAGTAATCGCAACTATGGAGAATTAATAATGCAACAATGATATGGGAAACTCTAGAGTCAGTATGTCTTGAGGATGTTAGATAGGATCATCACTATTGTGCAAGGTGTATATACACTATATTGGATCTCGGTGAAGAGAGGAATCACATGTTCCTTTTCTGAGGGATCTCAATCACTATCTCCTAGTCGATCAACATCAGAGAGCGAGAAAGATGTCGATAACCTCTCTAAGATGGATCTAATAGCTGCTTCGGGTCACTATCCCCTTTAAATATCACCTTCATTCCATTTTTGTTCTTCTTTCCTTTGGTTGACATATGTCCCCTCTGTCCTATCAGAAAGATTCCCTTGATTTCCTTTACCGATCGCAAGCCATCAGAATTTTCTAGCTTTTTAGAAGTTTTCTCATTTTTTGGCGATGTGAGATGTTGCGTTATGATACTTCTTGGTGCGAGAGTGTGAAAACTCCTTCTCTGAAAATCCTAAAATAAGAGTATAATGCAACATCATTTGGTTTTAAATGTAGGAACTAGACAACGCCAAGGAAGGGAGGGTGAATTGATGTATTAAAAATTTTGGCTCTAAACTATATTAGTGCAGTGGAAACAATCAAGGAACAATTGCAAGTAAAGTTAAATGCATAGTAGGAAACAAACACAACAAGTTCGTTGACGAGGTTCAACCGAAACTCTTGGTCTACGTTTCCGCTCCGATCTTCTCGAACTCGAGACCTCCGGAGATCACTAGCTTTCCTTCTTCAAGGGCGGAGGCTCCCTTACAACTTTCTTCTCCTTTCTTGCTTTTGAGGACAAGAAGAAAACCTCTTACAATATTGAGCTCAACACTTGAACACTCAATCAACTTCCTTCTATTCTAGATTCTCACCAGAATGCTCTCAGAAGGAGGAACTAAGGCTTCTCTCTTAAGCTCACAAGCTCTCAGAAATCAATTGGCCAAAGTTAGTTCCCAGACTCTGAGGACTTAGCTTTATACCTTTACAAGACAGTCTCATCACTCTCTCACAATAACTAGCCATTAAAGAAAGTACTGTCCTTTTCACCTACTCCTCGGTCGACCCGCTTCTTCTCTTCGGGTGACCGCTGCTCTGGTGAGTTCAATCTTCGGTCATCCATAGAACTTCTTCGGACGTCCGAAGTCATGGGCTTCATCCTTAGTTCATCAGCTCAGCCTTCATGGATCGTCCACTGCTTCCCACTGAATACATCGGATGGCCCTTGCTTCTTTTCAAGTTTCTACGTCAAGCTCCTTCGGTCGTCCACTGATTGTACATGAATCCTTCGGACGACCTTTCTTGACTTGAATACTTTTCTTCAACCATTCTTCGGTCGTCCATTGCTGTTGTTCAGAAATTTTGGACGAGTACTTCTTGGCTCCTACCTTTGGTTGACATCTTCAAGTCTACTCCGGTCGCCCACTAATTACGCTTAGAGAATTCGGACGACCTAACTTTCCTTTGTCAATTTCCTTCAAGCTTGCTTAGATCGTCCGCTGATTTTCCATGAATACATCGGGCGATCACTTTTTTTCTTCTGAACTCTTTTGGTCATCCACTGATTCTCCATGAAGCCATCGGGTGACCACTTCTTTTCTTCTGAGCTCCTTTGGTCGCCCACTGATTCTCCATGAATCCATCGGGTGACTACTTCTTTTCTTTTGAGCTCCTTTGGTCATCCACTGATTCTCCACGAATCCATCGGTCGATCACTTCTTTTCTTCTGAGCTCCTTTAGTCATCCACTGTGTTGAATCTAGGATCCCCAGATTATTTTGATGATCACAAATTTGTAAGAGAACTTAGTTTGTACTAATCAACTTTTGAATTTATCTTTAAAAGACATGATTTTTATGTTTCAGTAAGTGATAGGTTGACCGAGGTTGAAGAATGGATGACCTATGCACAAAAAAGACATAAAGAAAAAAAATCCTAAGTGTGCATCGGTCGTCCAAAAGATGTGAAGTGGTCGACCTATGCGAAGAACGAAGACTGAAGAAATGGAGCCAAGTACTGAGCGGTCGACCAAAGCTGTATGATGGACGACCGAAGATAAGGTTGAACAAGAAAGGTCGTCCGGTGAAGAACAGTGGGCAACCGAAAGTTCTAAGTCAACAATACAGAGGTTGAAGAACGGGCGCTCCAAGGAGAAGTTTGACGCTCTATGATGAAGATTAGTTGATGATATGGCTAAGGATGGAATGGTCGTCCGAAAATGGACAGTGGACAACCGTAGAGCTGAAGATGGAGACATTGGTCATCCAAGAGTTTTAGAGTGAAGATAGTGGACGACCGAAAGATTGTCAATGTTTGAAAGAGGGCGTCCGTAGGCTCGTGATTTAAAGCAGCGGACGACCAAAGTAATGATAAAAGGAAGATCGGTCGACCGAAGGTGGAGAGCAAACAATTGATAGATTTCAGACGAAGACTAAGGTCATCCGAGAGTCTAGGAGTAAGGACAAGTGGGTGACCGAAAGGGTGTATGGTCTGAGACGAAATGTTGAGCGGGCGTCCGAAGGATAAGCGGACGTTCGATAAGGAGACAAAGGTCGTCCGAGAGCTGAAGAGACGGATCAGCGGTCGACCAGTCTATCTGACATAAGAAGGAAAGGATGTCCAAATTTTCTGAGGTTTATCAGAGGACGTCCGAAGAATGTCAAAAGAATGAAAGGACGTCAGAGGATCTCAATGGAAAATGAGCGGATGACCGAAGTACTGAGTAAAGTGATAGCGGACGTCTGAGGGACTTAGTGAAGAATGAGCGGACGCCCGAAGTACTCAGAGAAGAACAGAAGGACGTCCGAGGGATTCGGGGAGAATCAGCGGACGATCAAAGAAGTGTCGAAGAAGATGGTATAAGTCATGTCGGGCGACCGAAGATAAAGAGCGGACGACCGAAGCATCTTGACAAAGGACTTCAACTCAAGAAGTGGACGTCCGAGGGATTGGTGTGCAATCAGCGGACGACCAAAGAAGAGTTGAAGAAGATAGTACAAGTCAAGTCGGGCGACCAAAGATGAAGAGCGGACGACCGAAGTATCTTGACAAAGGATTTCAACTCAAGAAGTGGACATCCGAGGGATTGGTGTGCAATCAGCGGACGACCAGAGAAGAGTTGAAGAAGATAGTACAAGTCAAGTCGGGCAACCAATGAAGAGCGGACAACCGAAATAGCTTGACAGAAGACTTCAACTAAAGAAGTTGACGTCCGAAGCATTGATGTGCAATCAGCGGACGACCAGAGAAGAGTTGAAGAAGATAGTACAAGTCAAGTCGGGCGATCGAAGATGAAGAGCGAACGATCGAAGGAGCTTGACAGAAGACTTCAACTTAAGGAAAGGACGTCCAGAGAAAAGTTGAAGAAGTTAGCACAAGTCAAGATCGGGCGACCGAAGGATTGGCGGATGACCGAATGAGCTTGACTAAGGAACAAAGGCTTAAGGCTCTGAACTGCGGATGTCCGAAGGCAAAAGATGGACGACCGGAGCACCGGATGATAGTTCAAATGAAGACTTCACCAGAGCAGCGGTCGATCGATGCAGAGGAAGCAGACGACCGAGGGGTAGGTGAAGAATACTGTACTTACATTAACGACTAATTTTTTGATAAAGAGATTAGGTCATTTATGCAGAGTATAAATTGTAATCCCAAGAGTCTTGGGAAGTAACTTTGGCAAATTAGCAATTTGAGAGCTTGAGTGAAAAGCCTTGGTTCCTCTTTCTGAGCATTCGAGTGACGAATCCAGAATAGAAGGAAGTGTGTGTTCAAGAGTGAACTTGTAAGAAGTTATCTTCTTGTCCTCGAGAGAAAGAAAGGAGAAGAAGAAGTTGTAAGGGAGCCTTCGCCCTTTGAAGAAGGAGTTTAGTGATCTCCGGAGGTCTCGAGCTTGAGAAGATTGAAGCGGGGACGTAGGCCAAGAGTTCGGCCGAACCTCGTCAACAAACTGTTGTTTGTTTGCTTGTTCTTTTCTTCTTCTTTACATTTGCATTTATATGCTTCCACTAAGATAACTACTTTAGAATTGTCAAAAATTTTAAATACACCAATTCACCCCCCTCTTGGTGCCATCTAGATCCTACACACTGATTCTCCACGAATCCATTGAATGTCCTTTGCTCCTTTTTCTAACGTGCTTCGGCCGCCCGCTTATTTAGTACTGAATACTTAATGTGACCTTTCTTCGTCTTCTATAGATTCTTCGGTCGACCATTTATTCCTCACTGGATACTTCGGATGACCTCTTCTTTTCTTCTGACACATTTTGGTCGTCCACTGATTCTGCTCAGCTACACCGGACGGCCTCTTCTTTCTTTCTCTAAACTTCTTTGGTCGTCCACTGATTCTACACTGAAGATTTTGGATGACTGTTGCTTGTTCTTATAAAGTGGTTCGGTCAACCACTGATTTCACACAAATATATTGGACGACCTATCTTGACTTCACTTTTTCTTATGCACTTCTTTGGTCATCCACTGATTCCACACTAAATGCTCGGACGACCTTTCCTCTTCTACTGAAATGCTTCGGTCGTCCACTGATTCCAGACTGAATCTTTGGATGACCTTGGTTGCCTTCACTTCAAAAACATCTTTACTTTATCTTTTCATAGGGTGTCCACTGAACCCTGGAGCGCCTTTCCTTTATCCATTGTACTACTAACCTAGAACCTTCGATTGCCCACTGACTTCTCTCATTCCCACTGACTTCTCTCGTTCACATTGGGCGTCCTTTCTTGCTCAGGTCTATCTTCGGTCGTCCACTCTTCATCTTCGCTCGACCGGTCAGTACTTAGCTTCATATCTTCAGCTTATTGTTCCTTACATCGGTCAACCTTTTCAAATTCTTAGGAGGATCGCTCCATACTTGGTATTTTTCTCTACTCTTCTCTATATATAGATCGTACATTTTAGACCTTTGGACGACCTATTTCAGACCGAAGCAAAAACTCTGTCTTCTTCACACATGAAATCGAAAATCATTAGTATCACTAAGCTTCCTCATCAATTTGTGATCATCAAAATAATCTCGAGATCTTAGATTCAACATTAAATACACAAATTACTAGAATTTAAATATGACATGGGCGTTCTCACTAAAAGTTGAAAATTGAGTACAAAATAAAGGCTCGGTCTAAAAAGAAGGCGTGAAAATAATGTTAAATACAACTTAAAAAACCAAACATCATGCACTTGATCCACTGCATCAAATCTCTCTAGATTTGAACCCTTGCTTGTCCTCAAGCAAATAAATTAAGATTAAGGCAAATGAATTTCAGATACGAAGACCACATTATAAGGAGCAAGTCAAATTTTTCATCAAATAAGAATTTTATAAATACACTACAAACAGTACCATCCCGACCTAATTAAACTTTTCTCAAAATCACTGAAGCTTATGTTTAATGCAATACAAGATCACAACCTCGCTTCCCACATCTCACAACCTCCTATTAGATCCAATATTTCTTCTTTGTCTTTAATTTCTTTCAACTAACATGTTTAACTTATATTATGGAGTACATACTCGTCTTCTTTTCCTTTCCCTATCCACACTTTCTCTTCTTTTCCTTTTTTTCTTCTTTTTTAAATCTGCAAGGGTGTGAAAGCAAAAAGAGATGTTTCACCTAGCATATCCTCACGTTTTCATCCTAACATACACAATGAGGATGCTAGGAGTGTCATTAGACAACATACTCTTGACTCTTTTAGGTGAAAGATCAGATGAGTAGTTATTGGGGTGAGAAGAATTATTCTCCAAGGCATTATCCATCTGTTTCTTCCTAGAATACTCATGTAGGTGCCTAAAGTGCTTTTGAAACAACATACTCTTGTCTCTTTCAAGCGAAAGGTCATATGAGTAATTATTTAGGAAAAGAGAAAAAGACCCTGAAACCTCTTCAGTAGCTTGGTCAACAGTGTCAATTTTCTCATATTCATCTTCCATCAACTTAATTAATTGTTGCTCTTGATAATTAAGATCACAAAATTGCATATGTTGTGAGCATGTGTCAAAAGATTTATGATACTCTTGAGTTTTAGGATCATTTGATTATTCAGAAATAGAATAAGTTTGCAATGAGTTTTGAGTTTGAATTACAATTGAGACCTCTTGAAAAACTTCTTGAGTTGGATCATGATCTTCATACATATTCTCGTGTAATGGATATTCAAAGAATTGTTGCGCATACCTCTTGAAAAACTTCTTGAGTTGGATCATGATCTTCATACATATTCTCGTGTAATGGATATTCAAAGAATTGTTGCGCATACCTCTTGAAAAACTTCTTGAGTTGGATCATGATCTTCATACATATTCTCATGTAATGGATATTAAAAGAATTGTTGCGCAGACCGAAATTTCAACATCCTTTGAGGAAAAGGCACTACTAGTTTGTGCTGAGGGAACAAAGGTGTAAGATCTTTGTCTTGTAATGATGTCTTCTAAGGTACTGATGGTTATACTTATTGAATTGCTTGAATGTGAATCTATTCAAAATTTTCAGAAGTATCTTTTGAAACTTTCTCAGTTAGAGTATCTTCTTCAACAAGTGTGGGAGATATTGGACATTAAAGCTTGTATCAACTTGCGTTACTTCAGTAATCTTTCTTCCATTTCTCAATGTTGCTTCATGGATCTTCTCTTCAAGTTTAGGCTCTGGTTGTCCTAGTAGAACAACTTTAGATCTAATAGGAAATAAACTATTTTGGAGGGCAAGCTGAATTTCTAACAATTTTCTATGAGTAGCAAGTTGATCCAATCTCAAATTCATTTGTCACATGTTCTCTTCTAGCTTTCTCATCATTATCTCAATAAGGTCTTCAAATTTAGAGTTGGGAGGTTCAGGTGCAACCAATATCCATTGTTGTTGCGATCTAGGTAGACTCACAAACAACCAATTTGATATTGGTAAATTTGGTGATCATACTATTGAGACAATAAGTTGAAAGTTTCTGAATAGTGTCATGAATTTCTACATATTACACATGTAACTTTTGGAGTTCTCATCATGTTGATTTGAGAAGAAGAATTTAACTTTCTTATAGCTTTTGAACAACTTTCTCGACACTTGATGAAATAAAATCTGTATCATGAGTTGATTGCATCTTTTTGTTATTTTCTTGCTCCTTCATATTTCAGATAATGATGATCCTTGACTAAAGTTTCAATCACCCTATAAGTTTCATCAATGTTAGTATTAGCAAAGACTCCTTCAATAGCATTGTCAAGAGCTATTACAGTTTGATAATTCATCCCCAAATGAAAATAATCCAACGATTGCCATCTCTCAAAACCATGATGAGAGCAAGATAAAACAAATCCTTGAAACATTTCTCATGCTTTATTCAAATTCTCCATATTTAAGCGACAAGTTATAAATTTCACCTATTATATAAAAAGTTTTGATAGGTGAAAAAAATTAAGCTAAAATATTTTGCACAAGAGTGTCTCAAATTTGACATCCTCAAGTTTAAGTGCTCTTCACCATGCCTTGACTTTGTCCTATAAAGAGAAAGAAAACAATATGATATATAGTGTATCTAGTGGAATATTTCTGAATTGAGAAGCATCACATATTTTCTTGAAATTTTTTAGATGTTGAGTTGGATCTTTGATGCGAAAATTCACACATGTAAAAATATACTCGGCAAGTGTACCGATCGCTCAAGTAATAAAGAGTGAATAAAAGAGTTGTCGATCCCACATGGGCTAATGAATTAAAAATCCGAAATCCTATTTGAAAACTTGAAAAGATAAATTTTAATAGTTGGTTTTGAAAAGATAAAACAAAAAAAAGATAATATAAGTAAGAGATAAAAGATTAGATTTAAGGTTTTAAAAGATAAATAGAGAGAATAGATTAGGTTGGTTAGGGATAGAAGTCTATTAACCACTGTTATCTTT
>LTAE01008495.1:10331-20464 GCA_001647135.1 Pontederia paniculata | reverse complement strand
CATGCGGCAACATATGTTCGTGATGATGATGCTAGTTGCACATGAGTAGTGGTCCTAAGTCAAGTTGTCTGTAGTTTATTTCCTTTCCAAATAATGTAATAGTTATTTATGAGACAAATCATGTTATGTAAGACTTCCGCAAATAATCTATGTTATAGAAAGAGGTTTCATGAAGTTTTATATTTCCGCATTATGTTGACTAGTCTTGTTAGTCAACCTTTAAGTCAAGTTTAAGTATGACGTGTATCGTCTTCAAGTCCACATTTTTGCCACGTGGCGGGGTGTGGGTTTGGGGGCGTTACAGTTTGTAATCAAACTCTAATTATCACACTTACTAAAGTATTGAGATAAGATTGGGTCAATAAATAACAATAACCATTCTACAATAGTTATCTAGGTATGATCAAGTGGGACCTAGGTTGGGTAGTTAGGTTCTACCCAGGCCTAGTTCAAGGTGAATTTAGGCCGGGTACAGATCATTCTACATGTGATCCACTGGATCTCAATGTACTCGAGCCGAATTGCAAGCAATCCGAATCGCGTAGCGGGTGTCGATTTCGCAGGTTTTTATTCAAATTTTCTAATGATGTTTAATTTACGACATACAAAATAATAAGCACTAAGTCAACATGTTGTTCATGACAACATTACAAAGTATCGACTGTTAGGCTTTTAACCATTATCATATGAGAAATATTAATTTTAAGCTTATGTCATTATTGCCACATTATCAATCCAAAAATTCACAGTTTGAATTTCATTTAAAACTACATTCAAGCACCTTAGTATTTTGCAATTTATTATGCATTTAATAAATCCATAATGATATGATTAGGGACAACTTAAGTGCCTTAGTATTTTGACTATACTTTTGATTGAAATGAAATCAATTTCTATGAAACTAGACTTCAAGACCCATATTTTCATATATTATACATAATTTTTGAATAATTATAATCTATTCAAACTACATTTAATCAAAGAGGACAAAATTTGAACATAATCATAATCTTGTTTCTATTTAAAATGACTTATAAACATTCCTATATATTCATAATATGAGATGCATAGCTATCACAGTTATCACAATCCATTATCTACTCCATAAAAATTAGAAACAAAATATTGTGTTATCCCCTTACAAATGTACATTGGATGAATTTTTATTTCATCAAGTAGTTGAGTTTTCATTCACCTCTTAGACGTTTGGATTCAATTTTGTTATTCCTCTTTCGACCTTCAATTTTTTCTCTGCCCTTGTTGTTTGTACTCTTCACGTTCACGTACTTCTAATCTTGGCATCACCTCAGTTATCGTTCTTACATTTTGTTTTTTGGATTGTTAATTTTTCCTCTTATTCCTTTATATATGTTAGGATATGTTTGTTCCCTCATTTAAAATTAAATCTTGAGATTTCAAAATCCTAAATTCAATTAGCTTATTTTCTTCATATAAAAAAAAATTAGGTCTCTTGATATGTCAGACGCATTGATGCACATTTTTTCCTACTATGGTCGATTTACTCTACACTCTAAAGCTTTGTTTGCGTATTTAGCAATAACGGGGTGGGTAGGGGAGTTGAGTAAGTGGTGATGAAGTAGAATATGATGGGTTATTAATATATATTGGATAAAATTTGAACGAAGATGATGAGTTAAATTAAATCATATGTTGTTTGGACAAAAAATTAAATCATGAGATTCAAAAGGTTAATTAATATAAAATTCTATTTTACCCCTATATTTAGTTTAAGGTTAAAAAATAAAAAAGGATAAAATTTATATAAAAAATTATAACCCTTCAAATACCATCAAGTTGGCGGGTTGAATTTTAAGTTATTTGATTTACTTCATAGTTTAAAAAATATATATACTCAAACATGGGGTTTGCGATATAAACCTATCCCACCCTAACTTAACCTAACCTACCCCATCAAAACCCATAATCCAAAGATACCCTAAATCCTCCATCACGTGGAAAACATATATTTTAATTGATGAAGATTCTTGACTCCTTATAAAAAATATTAGAATCGTGAGAGACAATTTATAAGATTATGAAATGTTTTTTCTTTTCTTTTTTACTATTATTAGGAGATAAATTTTTGGATTCTTATTAGTTATTTTGCCCACTTTAAAAATGCAAAATTTTGTGGCCTGAATTTGATTCGGACATTACTGAAATGGACAATTTTGCCCTGACTGATGCCATGAGTCGCTTGGAATTACGAGTGAAAGTCCAATGTCTTCATAAATTATTTTTCAAAATTTTATATTAAAAAGGAAGTTTCTTTCATCATTGTTCTTTTCAATATACACAATGGAAAATACTTCAACAAATCTATCTTTCAAATGCTAGTCTAGTTAACTTATGTTGCTCATAGTTCAATACAAGCTAATATCCTAAATGCACAAGAGGTAGCTCACACAATGAGGAAAGGAAGAAAAAGAATATGCTCATTAAAATTTACATGGAGAAAGTTTTTGATAAAATTTCTTGATCAACCATTTTAAATGTTATGCAACTAATGAATTGTCTTTCAAAATTTGTCACATGGATCAAAACTTGTATCACTCTCCCATATTTACATTTTGTATTAATGGAATCCACTCACAAACTTTTAGGAGCCATAAATTCATAAGACAAGGAGACCCACTATCATCATATTTCTTTATTTTAATCTCACAAATTTTCACCGCCCTTATGAAGCAAATTGAAGAAAATAAAGTTATCCAACCTTCTAGAATTGGTTCATTCTCTCTTAGTTGGTCGTCTTCTTTTTACAAATGATATGTTAATTTCCCTAGCTGCCATAATTACAAATTACAAAAAAATTAAAGTCATTTTCAAACTATATGAACACTTCACAAACCAATGGATAAACCACTCTAAATCCAAATTTTCCTCCCACCAAAAATATTAAAGTGATAGGAAAAGTAAAATCAAACATTTTTTTGGGCATGAATTTGGGGACCCCCATTTATGTATCTAGGAACTCTAATTTCACACAAAATTTCGAACACAAAATATCATAACTTCTTGATGAATAAAGTTTCAGCTAAATTGTCAAGATGGAAAGGAAAGACCCTCAATCAAACTGATTAATCATGTACAGAACTCCATTCCCATTTATGCCTTAGGGGCCATCCATATCTCAAATGATATCATTCATGTAATATCCTTCACTTAATTCATATAAGATGGCATGTGTCAATATCATATTATATGATTAAGAGGTATTATGATACTCGTGTTGAGATAGAAGCTTCAACGTTAACAGTCAAAGCATTAAAAATGTTAAAATATCGCTTAAAGCAGGAGAATATGATTTTTAAAATTATAAGAATTAAGAAAAATAAAGTCCAGGTAGTTCTTCCTATATGTTAAAGTATACTAAATATGATTTTTAACAAATTTTAGGAGAAGTTTTACTTAGGTTAAATGTATGTGCAAAATTGAAAAATCTGTAAAAGTATCGATTTTGTTCTTCGGGTCAAAATTTAAATTTTGATTCCTTTGAAATTTATTTTTATAAATATTTTTTTTGAATCCAAATGGGGGGTATTTTCTTATTTACATGTAATGTCTTAAGTAAATGAATAAATAAAAATAAATAAAAGGAAATGTCATGTAAATATTGTCAACATGATGGTCAAATCTCTCAAGCTTCAAGTCGGTTGTTCACTTATCTATTACCCCATTTCTGAAATCTACAAGGAAGCCAAGGACTATACTCTTGAGTTCTACTTCAACCTAGCTAAGCGAAGAAGTTAGAGCTTTTGTCATAAGGTAAGTAGTTAACTCCTCTTCTATGAATTTCCTATTCAAATTTTGGTTCACCTATGGTCATGAGTTATTCTCATGTTCAACTAATTTTCACTAATTATGGAAAAAAAAATCAAAGTCAATATTTCTATAAGTACAACACACCCCTAGCTGAAACAAAATCACTACCAAAACTTCATAGGAATTTTTTGATACATTTAACTCCTCCAAAAATTATAAACATCCTTCTGTTATATCCCCTCTAAGTCTACTTTCAATAGACTTTAAAATTGAATTAATCAAAATTCTATATTAGAAGTTATGAGTAAATGATTAAGACACACTCTTGTTATTTTCTGAAATGGTGTGTCTGAATTGTAAATTCTACAATAAATATAATTCACACAACAAGCTCAAGTTCTTTTTATATCACACACTAATGGAAGTATACTTTTAGATCCAATTGGAATTATAATAATAAGATATGTAAAGTGGAATCTATAATTTTTACATTGTACATCACACAGTCTGTTAAGATTCTGGAATAAAACAGATATAGGCAAATATCTGAATTTACTATGATCATCCTAGAAAAGATAACAATTTGATATTTATATGATGCATACTCTGAAAGTATAGTCTCATTTAAAATTGTAATGATTTAATTGTCATATGTATTTCGTGAGATATAAAATAAATATTCAACACCACTCAGTTTGCCAGAACACATAAATTGAATATAACAGTGTCATCTTTCTGAATTTTCCATGGTAATTACAGAATAAATTAAAATATTATATTGATATGAATTGAACATCCAAAAATCTACTTCTTGATAAAATTTGTATTATCTGAATATGTGGTGTTTCCTAATTATTATAAATTTTATAACTAACCTTATTCAATCAGCCATGTGCAAAAGTGAAACCAAAGTGATGTTGGAAAGTTCATGAAATGTAATTATTAGTTATGCAAGTATATTTATATGTGCATTGCAAGTGCTTTTGGGACAGGTTGTATATGGATTCATCAAATGAAGTTATCTTTAATGATATCATAAATGATATATTTTATGATCATATAAATATGTGAAAGGATCTTGCGTTTGCATTTTCTCTGCCGAGATGATATATTTTCTGCATGGACGATATGAAATTCTCTGAACGGGGTGATATGATATCCTAAGGGATAATATGTTTCCTCGGCATGGATGATATGATACTCTAAAGGGTGATATGATACCTCTGACCAGTTGACGATATGATATGTTGCACACATGATTGCACAAGTGCATAGCATGCTACTTGATATGATATGAATATATTATATGATGGTGATATGACATGTTGCATACATGATTGCATAAGTGCATATCATGCTACTTGATATGATATAAATATATGATATGATGGTGATATGACATGTTGCATACATAATTGCACAAGTGCATTACATATTATATGATATGCTACGAAGATGTGATATGTTGGTGTTAATACGTGTTTCAGTTTATCCTATGATATGATACATATGATATTTGATATGATATATGTTTATATGAGTTGTTAGAAATGAATAGATGGTAATACATGGACTATGAATTTTCTACTTATTGAGTTGTGGTTTGCTCATAATATGATTTTCAACATTTTTCAGATTAGTAGACCAGTGTCGTAGATGTGTTTGGTGATTCTCTATAGTGATAGAAGCACTTTTGCACAAGGTAGAGATGAGACTTAGGTATCTTCCTTTGATCATTTTGTGAGGATGTACCTCTCCTCATGATGTATAGTTTTTGTATAAGGATATTATATGTAAAAAGAAAGTGTTGTATAATATATAAGTATTAACTAGTATGGATTTGCTCTGAGATCAATATATATAGTGTTTGTATTATGTTTACATTTTGATAATATCCATGTGAAATATCAAGTGAATTATGACACGCTTCCGCCATATTATGTTTCATCGACCGTAATAGGTCGCGACTTATGGGTCAAATTAAAGTTTCAAACCGGGGTCATGATAATTCAAACCTTAGAAAAACTATCTAGGTCATTTATTTGGTCAGTTGAAGGGCACAAAAAATGAGTAAACCTAATTAGTTAGCTGATTGTTCAACTACCCAAAGAAAATGGAGGATTATGAATAAAAAGTTTACAACATATATGAAGTTCATTATTGGCCAAAAAGGTCATATAAGTCTTGAATAGAAAGAATGATCTCTAGGTAAGGTTGGTCACCACAAAATGTGGAGTCATCCACCCATGGTCCTATTCCATTTCAGCAACTAATGTGGCACAACCTTAAAAATTGATGCATAATACAGTGAATACTATGAAATTAGGGGTAAAAAAATTGGTAAGTTGTGGAACATATTCTAGTGTCATGATGGATACATAGATTTTTTATGTACCTTTTTCTCTTATGCCTACTTATATTGATGTTGTTGCCCCTGTTATGACAATGATTGTTAGTTATTTAATGTTGCTTGGTGATTGGAATGTGCCTATACTTATTAACTATTTTGTTGACTACTTAGTTCAACAAATAACTTCTATTCATTTGTCTTCACAACCATGTGATAGTCATTGGATTTGGATGATGGATACACATGGAATAGCTTATGCTAAATATATTTATAGATTCATATATTGTTGTCCCGACACGTAAACCTAGTACTACTGCTTGGTCTGGATGGAAACAAATTTGGGACATTTGCATTCCCCCCAAAATCCACACTTTTCATAGGAAACTTGCACACGACGTATTATCTACTTTGAGTAGCATTCTCAAATTTAACCAATTCATAAATCCTATTTGCCCTCTTTGTGGATCAGAAACAGAAGCAAACACACCTTTTTTTTAAGCAAAACCCACCTTTTCTCCAATAATCTATAATTTTTTAGTTCACTTATCAAGTTTCCTGGGAATTGGGAGATTGTACCAGGAAAGGAGAGTCTTTAACTCCTACATAAAAAATATATTGTCCATATTATCCCTTTATTTTTTAGGATTATGAAAAATGAGGAATGGTATATACTTTAACTCTAAACCAACAACAATATCGATTGTTTGGAATAAAGCCCTGGCTGATAGTAATGAATACGTTACAATACACAGTCTTGAGGGACAAACCCAACAAACTCAATATGGGTTAAATGGGAGCCCCCACCCCTAATTTGTTTCAAGGTGAACACATATGGATCCTTTACCATATTAGGGGAAAAAGGGTGCAAGTTATATTATAAGAGCATCTACTAGAGGTTTTGTGCTTGCAGGTTCACTTAGTATACACTTCTCTCCAATTTTGAAGGTCGAGGCCTAGGGTCTAATGGCGTGAATGCTAAGGTGCAAGGAAAGAGGATACATGCGAATATGGGCAAAATGTGATTCATCCAATCTAATTACAATAGTCAACAAAACTTCTACATGTCCTCGACACATTATGAATATAACGATCGATATCCGGGATGTTATTTGTAATATCCAAAAATTTATTAATGTTAATTATAGCTTAAATATAATTAATCAACATACTAATTATTATATAGTATTATTAATTTTAGAGGTCAGTTATATTTTGTCATGGATTAATTATTATTAATTATCCAAGTTTACTTAATAATATTACGTAAATTAAACTACATCATTCATAATGTTATTAGACAATCAATTAGTACTTGAATAATGAACATTAATAAATAATAATAATAATAATAATAATAATAATAATAATAATAATAATAATAATAATAATAATAATAATAATAATAATAATAATAATAATAATAATAATAATAATAATAATAATAATAATAATAATAATAATAATAATAATAATAATAACAGAGAGAGAAGGAAAAGAGAGAGAAAGAGATAGATTAAATGTGAACCACACATTATTTAGACTGTCACCTTCCATTAACTTACAATATTAAAAAAAAGAAATTATTGAAGAAGCTTGTACTTTAGCTGCATGTCCACCTTAAAAAGAAAGAAAGAAGAAGCTAGAGGGGATGCTGGCCGAACTGAAGAAGAAAGGTAAAAGAAAAGAAGATGGGAAAAAATAAGGTATTATGAAGTTAAGGAAAAGAAAGAAGACCAAATGTAATTAAGAATGATTTGTTCCTGTTTAACTTCTAGGCTAAATTAAATTAGAAATATAGATTATGATATCATCAATTTTTAAAAATTGATTATAAATAATTAGGAATTAATAACAATTTCTAAGTATGGTAATGTTAGAATTGAAGAGATTGGAATCTGTCCAAATTTTATGAACTCTGTTCCAACAGAAAATGAAATAGATTTTTAAGTGTTATAAAATTATAATATCAATATGTCATGATCCTATAAGAGTATAGTTCTCAAAGAATCCAAAATTACCAAAAACAAATGTATGTGGACAAAGTTAATATTAAAACAACGAGCAAGATTGAGGTTAGTTTAATAATTTTATCATAGTTCATATAGTTCAAATAAAATTAAGATATTTATTACATATTAAATAAGCTTTTGGACCTGATTAGAATTAGATTAAAAGGACCTCTATGGTAGAATATATAGAAATTACAATGAACATATCTAAATCTCCTAGAACTATGTAAATGAAGGAGTTAATGAAAATAATATAAAAGAGGTAAATTCCAAAATAAATAAATGTTAAACCTCCATGAGTATACTTTCAGATAAAATTAAAGTTAACATAATACCTTGTGTATATTAAACGTAATAAATTCTACTTTGAGTGTACTCAATAGGCCATAAGTTTCATCTCTTGATTTCTTTGGAATTATATGATTAAAGATAAATTATGAGTGATAAATTAAAAGCTCAAAAGGTTGGTTATAAAAAAATTTGAGATCACTTAATAAGAGGAGTTTACATTAAGTTATCAGTTATACATACTATGTTACTCAAGTTGCCGAGTAGAGAACTAAAACTAACATTGTATTGAAATTTGTAACTTTATGATAAATCGAATTGTATGTTTTTATTTCTAGATTCATATGTCCTTAGAGAAGGTACCAAATGATAAGGTAACTAATATTGTTATCTTCTCATTTTCAGTGATGATCAAATAGAAGGAAAGAAAAGGATGGAGAGGATGGCCGAAGAAAAAGAATGAAAATAAAATAAAATAAAGGTATATAGGGTGGATACATATATGACTTGTATTATCTAGTACTTGCAAAGTTCTAGCTTATGATGTGTTTAAATGATATTTCTAAGCATCATGAATATTTCATAAGAAATGTTGGAATGAATATTTCGGTAAATAGTGTTATACTTTATTTTACAATATATTTATCTAAATATGAAAGGAAGTATATAGAAACGTGTTGTTTGTTGTAACTGGATGTGATACATTGTGATTGCTATTGTTATAAAAGTTATATATCATATTTTAATAACTAATTGATAGATCGAAATGGATAAATATAAATATATGCTATATTTTATTCTATGTGAAGGTTATATATATGCAAAAAGAAATACCTGGAAAAGAGTTGCAATAATGCAACTATATGTTCTTGGCATGAACAAGTTCATCATTATATATTGTTGATATTAATATAGTTATATGGTACTTGAAGCGATATGACATTGACATGATATGATAGGATATGATACGATATGATATCCTCGAGATAATATGATACATATAAGGGATGACATGATATATGACAACCTGACAGCATAAATATATGATACAATATGATATGGTCGATACTATATGTTTATACATTTGTATATCATTTCATACATGCGTTTGCATTACATTTTTCGGGTTAATATGTTTACCCCCTATAGGTTGAAATATACTTTATAGGGTTGATATGATAAAATTTCGAAAGGATGATTCAAGGTTATTTAGACCTAGGTGTCATACGAACTAAAATGCTACATTGTGAATCAATGTGAGCCACCACTTGAATTCGTAGGTGGCCACATCTAAAATCCAACAATCACTATCCTGACAAGGTTGATATATATGATACCCGAAAGGGATGATACCTCTGGCCAATTGGTAATATGTTTATACATATGAGCATGCATTCATGCATAAATGTGAACATGTTTGTGTGTTTCGAAAGACTTACCAAAATATATGCATATCCTTACGTGATTTGATGCGAATGATTTGATATAATTATATGTATCCAGTGCATATGAATACTTCAAAGTAAATTGTGTCTTAATTGTATATTTCTATGTTATATGGGGTCTTATATATTAATCTTTCAAGTATTATATGATTTGTTAGTTCTTAGATGTGTCACTTTTATAATTGTTATGTTTACTTATTTATTAGTCGTACATACGAGCCTATGCTCATATATATATATATATATATATATATA
>LTAE01008494.1:0-20467 GCA_001647135.1 Pontederia paniculata | reverse complement strand
AAGATGATGAAAGAAAGTAAAGATATAAAGTAAGATATGAGCATGATGATATATGTAAGAAAGTAAAGATATGTATGATGTTTTATATGACCCTCATGGATGATGATTGATGATTAATTATGATGATACAATTTTAAGTTTCATGCTTTTATTCCATCATGAAAATACCTTTCTATTGGTTGCCTTACATACTGGGCTTCATAGCTCATGAGGATACTTCTTTTCCCCTGCATTGGATCCTGCAGGTCGATGATCTAAGATGCCATAATTACTGGTGGTGCATATGACGACGGATGTTCATGATGATGATGTTGTTTGCACATGAGTAGTGGTCCTATGGCAAGTTGTCTCTAGATTATTTTTCTTTCCAGAAGATGTAATGGTTATTCTGAGACAAATTATGCTATGTAAGACTTACGCAATTAATTTATGATATGAAAATAGTTTTCAATCGTTATATGTATTCCGCATTTAGTTGATCAGTCTTAGTATCAACCCAAAAGTCAAGATTAAGTACGAGGTGTGAGTTTGGGGGCGTTACATAACTAATTTAATATATAAGCTGGTAAATTCTAACCAAATTATTTATTCTAAGACCCATAATGAAATTTAGGGGGGTGGAAGGCTAAATGTATAAATTCATTATATTTTTTTCAGCTTATACTAATTATATAGTAAATATATATATGATAATTTAAAATTTTGGGAGAGCCTCTTTCGGATGTATAAGAGACTAATAACAGGAGAACTTGATTTTTTTTCAGTTATAATCATAATTTTGAAATTTTATTTCAACTAATCTGTATTGTTGTTCTAAATCATACATTTGATTATAATCTCATTAAAAAAAAATCGAATTCAAAATTTAAAAAAAAAAACTATTTATCACTTTATCCTATCCTCTATTATTTATGTGTAACTTTTACCAGTTGACGTACTGTAGAGAAAGATACCTCAAGTGCATGCGTATTTTGTGCTTTTGCGAACAAACAACGTATGCGTACATATGCATAATAGCAACAAAAAAAAACCATCTCTTTCCACAAAGTGATCAATCACGCTACCTGAGTTCCAATTAACAATGGCCATGAATTTAATTTAATGGCTCAATATAATTACCTGCAACGAAGGCAATTGTACCGTATATTTTTATATTAATCATATATCATTTGCATGCGGAAGGTTACATGATTGAACACTTTAGACAAGTTGATAAGTTTAAGATAACGCCTCGTTGTGTCCTTTTTCATCTTTATTATAATATATATAGTTTGAGGACAAGTGTCTATATTATTAATGTTTTTTTCTTTGTTCTTGATAAAACATGTACATCTACAACGAGAGTAGCCTACATGGATGTACGTATTGGGCAACTATATATAATTACAAAAAATATGTTTTTTGTTACTTTTTCGAATTAGGAAAGTGCGCTAGCTACATATATATACGTAACACACTTTTGTGATATATATATATATATATAGATATATACGTGATCAATAATTTATACATTATATTTTGTTTCTACCTTGCTTCTAAGATCTATTTCTCTCTCTCTCTCTATTATATATATAGCTAAAATGAGCATGTAATAATAATGCATATGAATTTGCTAGATTTAATAAGTTATATATTAATATTTGATGATTTAAATATATGTTATGTTTTTTAAATAGATAAAATATAATATCGGTGTACTTTCTAATTTATAAGATACATTGACTTTGCATTAAATATGGAATTTCACCCCCTCTCAATAAATACAAATGAAATATACGCTATTAATAGTAAATTCGAATAGGCATGCGTACAATACATAAATATTTGACGATCCTAAATTAATGTGCACACTATTTTTTAAATTATAAGGTAGACGTGCATTTTTAACTCTTTTATGAATTATCAACATCTTCTAGTTGGATGATATATAATTTGAACATGTCAAAGGGCGAAGTACAAACGTGTATGCATGGGCTCTTTCTAGCAGCATCAAAACCCCCCATGAGTCATATATATTGCCAAAGGGGCCTAATTTTTGTCATTATTGTTAGGTTTGCGTAGATGCCATGCGTGAACGTACGTAGAAGGTCACAATTAGGATGCTTGAGGACGGTGCCCCCTCACCGGCCGGTCAAATGTTTATTGTTTTATTTGATTTTTCCGACATGTAATCGCATGCCAATTTTCTTCCCTTGGAAATAAAAAATAAAATAAAAACTTTGCCACCTTAAACGGTCATCATATATGTAAGTCATGATTTGGATTGATTTGGTAGATCAATTCGGTAATTAATAAATGACATCCAATTTATTTTTTTATCGAAGTAGATTAATACGAAATAAAATAGAAAGGCTAAAGAAAATAAATTCATCAATGGAACACAACATTATTTCCTCGAATCTAAGTTGTTATCTTGCTAACTAAATCATAACCACATATGACTTGAGAGAGGTAGAGGGTACAATTAAATTTGAGTTTGATTGTTGCTCATAATTCAATCAATATATATATATATATATATATATATATAATATAATGTAAAACAAAAATTGTACATAAGTTCGTCCATTGAATTTCAATTGAACATTATATTAATCACAAGAGAAGAAACACCAAGTATCACAAGTGAGAGTGAACAGTGTATTCTCGTTATTGAATTTCAGTGGTATTTAATATGAATTAATTTCCTTGTCAGCATGTTGGGCGGCTAATTAATGACGAAAGACATTCTTGTACACAATTTTTATTTACTTGTCGTCCCGCTTCTTCTCTCAACATTTTATAACTTGAATGATCGAATGAATGACATTGTAGATGGTATGTTTTTGTGTGGACAAACTATATCGAATTAAATTGTTAATGGTTAATTACACTATATGAAAAATTGATATTTGCGATAGAATTTTTCATCGGAAATGACATAAAATCCACCACAAATCAAAATTTATGATGAAATTTGCGACCGATGACGGATGCCTGAAAATTGTTCATTACAAATAAATTTATCACTGAAAATATTTTCGCTGCAAATTGAGATGGATAAATTTGCCTCAATTTACGATGAAAAAAATCACCTCAATAATCCGTCCCAATTTAAGACTGACTTTCTCTCCACAATTTGAAATGAAAAGGAGTTTATCTTAGTTTGAGTAGAAAATTTTTCATTATAATTTGGGGCGGAAAATAATATGTCTCAATTTGAGACGGAATGATTTTGCCTCAAATTGCTATAGACAGATTTTTCACCTCAATGCGGTGAAAAGTATGCTCACCACAAAATTTAAAAAAAAAATAGAAAAAATGCGATGGCGGACCACCCAAGACATTGAGGCCGATAAAAGATCTATCACCATTTGGATTGGACAAAAAATCTGCCTCAATTTGCTACGAAATGAAAATTCGCCCAAATTTGAGTCGGGTAAATTTTGTCTCAAATTGAGGGCACGTGGAATGTTTTGCCTGAGTTTGAGATGGACTAAAAGTTCACAACAAATAGAGTCGAAATTTGTCCGCCTAAATTTGTGGTAGCCAAAATATCCACCCCAATTGGAACGGATTGAAAATTCGTACCAATTAGTAATGCCTCAAAATCCTTCATAGTTTGAGAAGGATTTATTTTCGCCGAAATGTTTATCGCAATTTTTTTTCTTGTAACGTTAATTCCCCTCAGCAATAAGGTTAAAAAGCAAAACCCATCAAAGAACTTAGATTTATGTGAATTATATATTATGCTTATTATTATCAAAACACCTAAATATATGTGCATGATTCACAAATCACCATGTTTAGACAATAATAGTGTATTATATGTACAATACGCCCTAAATGTTGTGGATTCATAGATGAACTTGTTTGAAAAAATGAGGTTAAGTTAAAATAATTGTGCTTGAGGATAAGTTTAAGGTATTTTCTTCCCTCGTTTTTTATTGACAAGTAATATTACTTCTTTGGAAATATTGCTGTTTTGCTCAAGAAGTCTTTTCTTTTATTTTCTTTTTTTGCAGGACAAGGATGTTCACTTTTTCAATTAAAAGAAATGGGATAGAAAGGTGAATATATTTGAATATTAAAAATAAAATTTATTTTCGAGGGACTTCAAGCCTCTTTCTTCTTCTTTTTTGCTCATGGGGCTCGATCTATTTCTTAGGAAAAAAAGTCTTAAAATCAAATTTAAAATTTCTTTCCGACAATACTTGAGATTATATCATATATACATCATCTACTTATCCATCTTTCTTAGGTGACTAGTAATAAATATCTAATGTATAATGTCTATTTAAAAAAAAGAAAAAAATATACGAAATATACATCAATGAAAGATTAGATCAGATAGGCACATTTGCTTCAACCCATGGGCCTCGTGTGAGGCCTCCGCATACTGGGCCCTTAAGTATCCTGATGGAACTTTTTGGAGGCACCCAATATTTTATTACATTTTTAATATTTAAAATTCTATTTTTTTACTATAACTAAATTTATAATTATCATATATAGTATTTAATATTATTATATTATTTAAAATATTATTTGAATTAATAACGAGTATATATTAAACATAGTACCCATTACAAGCATGACTGTATTACTTAATTACGACGAAGTCATTGTACAAAGTGTGAATTTAATACATAAAACCATTTAAAATAATAGAGTTCTAAAAATATAACATGATAACTATTTTTTTTTCAATGAACCCACTCATGAGATAAGGCTATCGATGTTTAAGATTATTAGTAGTTGATTAATCCTACAAGTAGATAGCGAATTTCTCTCAAGAAAGTATTGGTATAATTTGAAGATGAACAAAGCTCAACTTAGAGTCTTAGATACTATCTAAGCCAACATTGATAAGATTGATTTTTACAAAAGTATTCTCCTATCTCCTTCAAATTTTGAGGAGCAAGCTCCCACCCAGTGGTGAAATTTCATAAGTGTTCAATATCTTATTCGTATTAGTCTGCTGATGTTTGATCGTGTTTGTTCTTGTACCATGCCAAATTTGACATCCGGGCAACTCATCTTGTGCCGGATCAGATCATATATTTTTCTTATTAAATTTATAGTATTTAAAAATCCTAAAATTTTATCAAAATTTACGGTATATAATATACAGTAGTATTTAATATTATTATATCATGTACAATATTATTTGCACTAATATTTAGTATATATTATACAGAAATATGTCTTATAAAAAGAAGTATGTATCGTATAGGTTAAATTTAAAAATTATATTGGAAGGAGAATTTAAACTCTGTTTGAAAATATATATGAACAAACCTTAACTATAAGAAATTATCTATCCTATTTATTTAATATGAAATTTATATATTTTATATAAATAAATTTGATCATGTGCTTACCCTAAATATTCAAAAGGATGGCCCAACCCACAAATGTCATAGTGGGCCGAGCCCGGGCCGACGTCTGGGACCTCCATCTCTCTTTTTTTCCATCTCTCTCTCTCTCTCTCTCTCTCTCTCTCTCTCTCTCTCTCTCTCTCTCACTCTCGCAAACATGGGCGGAGGAGCAGAAATAGCATCATTTTTGAAGATGGCATGGCCCACAACGAAAGGATAAGGATCTTTTGGACGCAACCTGGCCACCACCATCATGACCTGAATTACATGGATAATCTGATCCCTGTACAGCAGCAGCTGCTTGTCACGGATTCTATGATGGGTTCAATCAATCCACCATTTAAAGCTCTAGGCCCATCATACAGATGCTATCCACGTTGTCTTTTATTATTTACTGAATATATATATATATATATATAACTATTTGAGTATATGCTTGATACACTTAGAATTTTTGAATCACTATCATTAAATTTAATTCAACGATACATATTATTTATATTTTGAATAATCAAATTAGAAGTGATACTAATTCAAAAATCTAGAATGTGTACATGCACACTCACATAAAAAATGTGAAATCATAAAAGATCTTTTAAATTTAGGTGTATTCAATACATTCACACTCACATAAAGAAATGTGAAAGCATAAAAAATATTTTATTGAAAAATTAAAATATAAATTCTACATATCTTTAAATGAGTGTAAATGCATTGAATGTATTTAATTATGTATGCACACTAATATTTATATATATATATATATATATATATATATTGTTATATATTTTAATGGCTTGTGCCAGGAGCAACTCTTCTCTGTTCTTTTTCTCTCATATTCTGCGGCAATGTATTGGTTATCTCATGTTTTATTATATGGTTCAATGTAGGTGTTCTCTAGTTAGGTAGGAAGCACCATGCTACATATATCTTCAACCGTATGATGTTAAATTTACGGTGAAGATTAAATTTTTTTCTCCTACTTTTTTTCTCTCTTCTAAATTTATCCACTATAGATTAAAAATTCTACGATTCAAGATGTAGGGAGCATGGTGCTTCCTATTTAATTAGGGAGTACCTCCATTTTTTCTTTTATTATAACTTCGTTTACATGATCCATTACAAGGAAGATTAAAGAAAACATAAAGGCACTTGTACAAAGGTTTAAATAAAAAGGGGCGTGAGTTGCTGCTGTGTCATTTTGTTAACCGGTTATGTGACTGTACTGCTCTCTGCATAATGTTACAACCCACAGGACTTCCATGTGTGATAAGAAAATAAAAAGTAGTTCTTGTTTGGATCTCATTGGAATGTCTTGTGTGTTCAGTTCATTTGTGGCACATCCTGTCTCATTTCAGACCAGCATGCAGCCTTCTTGTGTAAAAGCAGCTTTACTACCTGCCTTCAATTGTCATCTTTTTCAGAGTTTTCTCTCGATAATACTATTTTCAAAAAAAAATATTTTATATTAAAAAACTCGAATTCCAAATCTCCTTAAATAAAAAAATATTTATTATTTTATTTTAATTTTTACTGATATTAATTTATGATATATGCAGGGGTGGAACAATGGAAAGATTTTTTTTTTCCTTTTTTGATGAAATAGCTATCAAAATTTGATCTCGCAGTGGTTACAAAGGCCTTATTCTACATTAAGGGGAAAATAAGTGAGACATAAGTACTAGCAAGTAATTGTACTTTATTTGACTTACATTAACCATTCATATCATGAGAACTTTGCCTCTTTCCATAATAATCTGTTGCATATCTCTAACAACAAGAGAAGATTCTTGATTAATTTGTCATTCCTTTCTGGTTGTTCAAAAATGAAGAGGACGAGAGGGAAGAGATTTTTAAATAATGGATTAAGGCTCCTGATATACGTTCATTTCTATTTTATAGGTCGTATGCTCGTGAGATCAGTTAATGTCGCAATCGTCGTCACCTGTTATTTTTGAATTCCACCACGTTTTACCTGCTTCAGTAATGTTCACAACCAGCTCTGTGTCAACTCGAATGTAGTTGTTGACACACTAGCTGGCGCTCGTGCAATGCTTCATCAAATACCGCAGGTCTTCGATTCGATGGCGTTCTCACAACAAACACAGATGACTTCAGTGCTCGATCATATAATCATATAACACAAAATAGTAAAGAGACAATAATATTTAGATACATAATCGTTGTTGTGCCTTGAATTATTATATTTTATACTTAAAATTGTGAAAGAAAAAAAATGCTAGTAGAGGACCTTTACCTTTATAAATAAGGGTTGATATTTTATGATGTACTCTCTTCTTCTTGATAGTAAAAACTTTTTGACGATGATCTTCTTCATTCATGGATGTTTTTTCTTTTCTTCACATCGATAAAATATAATTTTATCACATTAAAATTGTTGTGTCATTTTTTTCTTCTCATTTTTAATTTTATTGTCTATTTGTTATCGAACCCTCGCTATTATAATCCAACAATAATAAAAAGAGTGATATATTATCATACGCCTTGCCCATTGCCCATGTGAATGATATTTTGCTTGTTGCATCTCTCCTAAACTTGTAGGAGATCCTCTCTCTATCTCTCTCTGCAGCTGGAGCATTGGTAGAAACACACAAGATGCTTAGTTATACTGCAGAAGACCATGAGTTTTGTGTTTCTGTGGTGGGCAGTTTCTTCACACAAATATGTGTTGAGTATATGTTGTTATGGCAATGAGAAGTGCATGATTCAATAATCATAACAATATTAGCAACATGGAATCAAGCTCACAGCAAGACAAAACTCACTATACATATATGCAAATAAGCTTCATTTGGAACTTTTTAATGCTAAAATTAGTTCACTAACAAGTAAGCTGAGAAGAAAAATTAATGCTAGGACTATGCATTTCTGCAGCCCTATTCATGCTATTACAATGGAAGTGAAAAATTAACGGGGCACACTTAGCTACTACTAAGATTGTAACATCCCCAAACCCACACTCCGCCAAATGACAAAATATGGACTTGAGAGTGTCACGTCGATACAATCCTTGGCCAATACTCTGATAATAGTGACTAGTCAAATAAAATAACACTATTTTGCGGAAGTCATTCTTAAATTAAAGGAAAAGATCTAAATAAAGTGTGGAAATCAAACAACTCTAACATGTATCTGAGTTCAACATGACATAACTGCTCTGACATAGTTTCGGAGTTTATTACAACCTGAGAGAAAACTAAAAACAGGACTCAAACTCTAACATGTGCAACCATGGCATCATCACCAGCAAGTCCATAATCACCGACTCACCAGCACCATCATCCACTACAGAACTAGTTACCTGCAGTATCAATGCAGGAAAAACAATATTCCATTAGTAATTACGCCCATTGTGTAAGGCACAAGTAGATAAAAATTCAATAATGAACAATATGGAATATGAATCATGATATCAATAATATTATCCAAGAAAAGAGTTTCCAAAGATAAGGACAATGCTAATAATTGGGTAACCCGATATAGCAATATAAGATCAGCAATAAGTTAGCTTCAAAAATAAGTTGAGAATAAATTGATCAATATATAAGGAGTGAATCATGAATATCAGTAAGTACTCTTTTCACATCTGATCCGATAAGTTCAACAATAAGCTTATCTTCCTGCATAACAATGAGATCAATAATATGATACAGTCAGATACTTTCAATCCGATAAGACTTCTGATTCGATCAATAAGAATGAAAGATGAACACCTAATTTGATACACCTCCTTTATTATCTTTTTTTCAATCTATGGGTGGCTCATTTTACAACGCAGTCCTATTTTCACAGGAATAGTCTAGGTGATATATATGTGATTAAGTTAGATTTGTCCCATTAATGATTTAATGGTGCCTTTATGTTCATTCGGTACAAAGCTCATAAAATATGAAGTTAACGGTCAATAGCTCATACGATCCGGTAAAATATTTATTCTGGGTTGCCATGATAAATAACAATAAGGGTCAACGGGGGTACCAGCCGTGACAACAACAAGATGCCCATCAAGTGGGGAGGATGCTCGAGTATCATCTTTGTTACAGAAAGGGGAGCTCTCCAAGCAACAAGAGAAAAATGGGGAAGCTGCAGCTAGGCCACCAACCCCTAATGATATGAGACAACGTTCAACGGTAGCTCCCAACGGTACACATGACAATCATAATCTTTAGTCTTGTTACACTTACGTGATATTTAGTATATGTCCTTAACGTAGCATCAAAGGATGTAATATAAGTAATGTTCGACAATGAAAATTATCTACAATTTATCCATATTATTAAACGAGAAAATGATATAGGGTAAGTACGTCATGGGTCGTGATATCTGTGTCCCGGTCGTGACAAAAGTGTCACGGACCGTGACAGGACATCACACCCCGTGATCCGTCAAGTTAGACTTAGGGTTTCTTTACGGGCCGTGAGGTCTGTGTCACGGCCATGACAACAAGTGTCATGGGCCGTGATAGGACATCACTCCCCGTGAACCGTTAGTGTTTTTCTCCTTTTCAAGGTCACGGGTCGTGACTCGTAAGTCACGACCGTGACGGGAAGATTAGTTACGTTCATCCTGGTACGTGAAAAATATCACGACCTTGATGCCATCTTCGCTTGCTGGTGGTTACAGGCCGTAATATGGCATCACAGGCCGTAAGTCACCCTACGGCAATCGCAATAGTGTAGGGTTCTCGATCGCGATCCCGACGTCGCCTTCCGATCTACGCACACTAGTCACGGGCCGTGACTAGGGTGTCATGACCATGACCGTAGCGTTACGGATCGTGACAGGGGTGTCACGACAGTTAAATCGGTCATCACGATCGCGACTGACATCACGGTCGTATGCCGAACGCTCTTCTGGATCTGGACACATCGTCACAGGTTGTGACATGGGTGTCACAACCATGAGACGGTCATCATGGGTCGTGACAAGGGTGTCACGACTGTGAACATACTCTTCATGGGCCGTTACATTGTCATCACGGCCATGACGATACAGGAAAATCCCGTTCGCATCCCGTCGATCTATCCGATTATAATATGAAGCAACCATAAATCGAAACTATACGATTTTAGATGTAAAAGATACTAGAACTTTAGATTATTGATGCATGATTATCCAATTTCAAATAAGATTAGAGGCATGAATCAAGATAGTGTAAAGTGAAGAAGAAAACATGATTTCATACCATGAACGATATAATCAAGGAATCATAAAAAAATTTAGAGAAAAACCCTAGACATGATCAATAAATCTGGAAATTAAATCTACTAGTGATCCGCCACGATACACACCTTAGGGCCTAAGATTTTGTGTCGATTTCTTCACGCGTTATCGTCGTTCCTCTGCAGCGATTTCTCTCCTACATTTTTTCTCGATTAGTAGATGATCAATCATTACAAAGGAGAGTATTTTTCAGACTTACCTTGAGATCCCTTGAGTAAGGCACATGGAGAGAAGAAAGCTAGAGTCGACTAGGGAAAAGAGAACAACATTTTTGAGAGAGTGTATTTATAACTTAGGAGTCCATGTTTTATGAGCAAATCTGAATTTTGTTTCATATTCAAATTCGAATTTTGAAATCAAATTTCTGATTTCTCCCTTCATAGATAAGGAAATATCTATTAAAAAAATAAAATCTGAGGAGATATACTCTCGGAAAGATAAAATCTGATTAGGTTGAGAGATAATTAGGGATGAGATTTGGAGAGTTACAAATATAATCAAGATTTGAACCTTAGATCTCTAAATATTAGTCAAAACTATTTACCCATTAAATTAACTAGATAATAATATTATTTATTAATATTTATTTTATTTATTGATTATAACTATTGGTATATATGTATATATACTTTATATATCGAAAAGTTGAAGGTGGGAGAGAGCCGAGGTCCCTTCGATCCCACCCCTGCTACGAGATGTCAAGTAACCAAATTAAAAGAATGATATTTTCGAAATTCAAATTCGAGACAATCCAAGAAGAAAAGTTTGAACATTTCATTCCTTTCATCTGAAAAAACTCCACAAGACTTTTCCTTTCCCTTTGCGGTGATCCCCATTATTATCCCAATTAAAAGGTGCATAATGTTATAAGATTGCTTGTGCCAACAGTAAAAGCGAAGGCCAAATAAATTTCATCATTCCACCACAAAATAACTTCAGATCTCCTCGTTCCCCCTTCTATGAACAACACATTTTACTCTTCTTTTTGAAGGTTGAATCCAAAAAACTAAATTTTAATCAAATTAATTACTTCGAAAATGAAATATAAAATTATTAACTCTTATCGATCGTTGATATTGAAATATTGCTATCCAATAGTATGAATCAAATTTGATTTAATTTTCTTTTATAATAGGCTTACCACATCAAATTATAACTAGCATAGCAACTCATAAATATATTATATGTAATATTTAAAATAATAAGATGCAGACAAAATGTTAGACTTTTCGAATAACAATATTGAATTTTGATATATATACTTTTATCCTTTTTCCTATCACGATCTATTTTTTTCTGGTTTGTCTTCATAATATTTGAAATTATTAATTTTGATTAATCTATATCTTACGATCGGATACCTAATTATAATAGATAAAATTTTTAACAAAAGAAATTAATAATATAAATATGGAGAAATCTTTTACAATGTGGGTTGTATAAAAAATTGAGAATAGTAAAAGTGGATTATGTACATAAAATTATACATGTGCTACAACCTCCTATAAATTTTTCAAAAAAGCCTCAGAAGAATTATTAGACATAATTTTTAGAAAAATAAATTAAAAGATTGACCTAAATTGATATAGACGTTGTTTATAAGAGGTATAAAATTGTAAGTTTTTTTTTAACTGTAGTTCAAAAATATTAGCGTTCAAATTAATTCAGTGTTTGAATTGAAATAATAAAAATAAATTTTGATCAAATTGATGACTTAATAATTTGAAATAGAACTATTATATATATACTCATTAATTATTTATATTAATCAACTGAAATGTGAATTGTAAGAGATTTCGAGATCTAATAAAATAAGTATTTGCTTAGATTACGTACAGTACGGGGGAGAGTCCGTAACACTGACACATGATCTGAGCGAGGAAAGTATTTGTGAAAAGAGTAGTAGAGTAGTCGGGCAGAGGAAGGGATAGGAAGGGGCGTTGGGACCCACGCCGGCGGGGCTCGAAAGGAACCCCGTCGCGTCGCTCTCCAAACACCGCCATTTTTGTGCTGCCTCTGCCTCTGCGACCTTGCCTTCTTTCAGCTCACGTCTCTGGTGCATTACTAGCAGCAGCAGCAGCAGCAGCAGCAGCAGCAACGACGCCAGGGATCAAAAGGACTCATTCCAGCTCCATTCCCCTCCATCTCTCTCCTCCTCCTTCTCCTTCTCCTTCTTCTTGCCTCGCAGCGTCTCAGGCTGCAGAACGACGCAGGGGACAGTGCATGCCCTCAGTAGTAAAATGTAGCAGGACACCGCCGCGTGCACGAGTCGTTTCCCTGGAGCTTTTCTGGATGGAGAGGGACAAGGCGTCGGTGCTCCCGTCGGCCGCGATGGCCCTCCTGCTGCTGAGTCTACTGCCGACGTTCGCTTCCCCGCTGCACGACGAAGGTTCGTGTTTCCTTCTTTTCCGACGTCGTCTTCTCCTGCTCCGCCTCCTGGCGCTGACGTTTCCGCGGACAGGGCGGGCGCTGATGACGATCAAGGCCTCCCTGAGCAACGTCGCCAACGTGCTGCTCGACTGGAACCTCGCCGGCGACGACCACTGCGCGTGGCGGGGAGTCTTCTGCGACAACCTCACCGCTTCCGTCGTCGCGCTGTATGCTCTCTCTCTCTCTCTCTCTCTCTCTCTCTCTCTCTATGGTTCTATTGTGCATGTTTTTTTTTACTGGGCTAATCGTGGTACGGGAACGCTCGAAGGAATCTGTCAAACTTGAACCTTGGTGGAGAAATCTCGCCGGCCATTGGGGAGCTCAAGAGCTTGGAATCCATGTACGTTTTCTGTTCCTTTTCTATAATTAGTGTTTCTGTTCTGTTCTTGGATGGAACTTTGTTTAGTTGTCTGATAGTTTAATTATCTCTCTGACTTGCGTTTTTTTTTATATTGTTTGTGATTTGAGGAGATCGCAGTGATCTGAAAGGGAATAAGTTAACAGGGCAAATCCCAGACGAGATTGGAGACTGTGTTGCTCTAAAATATTTGTACTACCTTCATCTCTCTCTCTCTCTCTCTCAATCTTTCTTTTGATGATTTTTGTGCAAAACATGTTGCAGGGATTTGTCTGGGAATGCTTTGTATGGAGATGTTCCATTTTCCATATCAAAGCTCAAGCATCTTGAGGAAATGTAAGATTTCTGCTCCTTCTGGTGATTCTTATTCTTGTAATGCAATTATAACACTGTTCATCTAAACATGTGTGAATTTGTATACATTTTTTGTTTAAATTTCGGTGCACTGTAGCAAGCTGAAGAACAACCAGCTGACAGGACCCATTCCTTCAACATTGTCTCAAATCCCTAACCTCAAAACCCTGTAAGCATTACTTTTAATCTTTGTTGCTTTCCATTGATGACATAGCTTGGAACTTATGGATTTGCTGTACATTGCTCCTTATTTCTGAAACATGCCACCGATCTTTGCTTGCTAAATGTGAGGCAGGGATTTAGCCCAGAATCAGCTCACTGGAGAGATACCAAGACTAATATACTGGAATGAAGTGCTGCAGTACCTGTAAGCGCACTGATCCTCTACTTAATTTCAGCTATTTTCCATGTAATCAGACTCGAGAAACTCTTGGATTTTTGCCATGTTTGATGCAGAGGCTTGCGCGGAAACTTGTTAACAGGAACACTCTCGCCTGACATGTGCCAATTGACCGGCCTGTGGTACTTGTAAGTTCTTCTAAGGATCCTGTTCATGTGTCCTATCATCAGAAGTTTGTTTTTTTCATTTGTTCTTCTTAACAACAATCTTCTGTGGCACAGTGATGTCAGGGGAAACAGTCTTACTGGCACCATTCCTGAAAGCATAGGGAACTGTACAAGTTTTGAGATACTGTATTGTACATGTGCTCTTTATGAAGTCCTTTTAGCGAAAATTTCTACTCCCGTGCATTGATTAATTGTTGTTGGTTTCGGATTTGTTGTAGGGATATATCATACAATCAGATCTCAGGTGAAATTCCATATAATATTGGATTCCTGCAAGTAGCAACACTGTAGGTGTTCATGCATCATAACGTTTATCTATTTTTCTGAAAAGTAAAACTATGATTATGACATAATATTCTTCTGGATTTCATGTCATTTGATAGTATTACAAAAGTACATATACAATCTAACATAATATGAAACTTAAGTTCTTTGTATTGCTCACCTCATTTATTTATTTATGAACTTTGAACCAACGTACATTTTTCTGGTGGATCTGTTTCTTTAGGTCGCTACAAGGAAATAAACTCACAGGAAAGATTCCAGAAGTGATTGGCCTCATGCAGGCCCTTGCTGTTCTGTGAGTATTACATGAGAGTTCTTGCATTAACTAGTTATTTTTATCAACTGTTGCTTTAGCTTCTCGATTTGATTGTGTCATATAATATTATTTTAAGGTGATAGGTGTTTTTTTTCTAAAGAATACTTACAAGCACATGAGACAAAAAAATATCATAGGTACAAGAATATCAGAGGATCATCAGCTTCATTACATTTGTCTTTCTGTAGAATCTAAAAATCAAGGTCCATAGTTGTTTCTTGAAATAGAAATTTCAAAATAACCAAGTGCATGATCATATGTCCTTATTTTATCATGATCCATTTCTTTGAAAATCGTTTTCCTCTATAGTTGATTTCATTTTGATTTTGCTTCTGAACTGGCTATAAATTGTTAGTGATGCTGTGCTCCTTGATATCTTCTATATTTTTCCTGTGCTAAGTTGGTGGATTAGAACTTATTGATGTTGAAATATGACATATTCTGTATGCTTCTTATTTAGGGATCTTAGTGAAAATCAACTGGTTGGGACTATTCCACCAATACTTGGCAATTTATCCTACACTGGCAAGCTGTGAGTTTGGGTAATTTCATAAAATTTTGTGTACAGAATTCTTCGATGTCTTAAACGAACACTATGTGGTGTGCCAGGTACTTGCATGGGAACATACTTTCTGGTCCTATCCCTCCTGAGTTGGGGAACATGACAAAACTCAGTTACCTGTGAGACTTGTTCCCAATCAGTGTCTAAATTTATCTCCTATGTTATTTCTGTAAGTTTTTTTCTAACTGCCTATAACACAATGCAGACAATTGAATGACAACCAGCTAACTGGAACTATTCCAGAAGAGCTTGGAAAGCTCGAAGATCTATTTGAACTGTGAGCATTTCATATTTGTGCAGCAGTTCAGACATATTTTGAAAACTGAAATTCAACTGAAAACATCATTGAATTTTATCTCCACAGGAACCTTGCCGATAACTTCCTCGAGGGCCCTATTCCTCGAAACATTAGCTCCTGTACTGCAATTAATAAGTTGTAAGTCCTATCTTTCACCTCATCTCCCTTCTGTTAGTTTATTGAATTGTCTGTGATACTTCTCTCTGTCCAGAAATGTCCATGGTAACAGATTAAATGGTTCTTTACCTTTGGAATTCCAGAAGCTAGAGTCTCTGACGTATCTGTAAGTTCCAAGTAATCACTCATACTATTTTCTTAATTGTAAACCAAAATTTAGTATTTTCATTTTACAAAATTGTTCTGTTCAGCCGACTTATATGAACTTGAATAATCTTAAATGTGATTTCTAAAATGACAGGAACCTCTCCTCAAACAATTTCAATGGCAGAATTCCCATAGAGTTGGGTCGTATCATCAATCTTGACACACTGTACGTACTTTTCTTCTTGTATCTTCATGTTGCATATTAAGTACCATGTGACAGCTTCGATCACCTTATCTACTTTTACGGCTTCCAGAGATCTTTCTGACAATGATTTCTCTGGTCCTGTTCCTGATTCTGTTGGTGATCTTGAGCACCTCCTCAAACTGTAAGAGAAAGAAACGTTTATTAGTTCCAGTCTTTTGTATCTTATATATAATTACATATGGCTATGAGTGATTCTTTATGACCTCATAATAGGAACCTGAGTAATAATCATCTTACTGGACCTCTTCCTACTGAATTTGGGAATCTACGGAGTGCCCAACTTGTGTAAGTTTTTAAATCCGCATGAAGAATGCTTATAACTGTTGTTTCATCCTGCTAATATGTATTTTGGTATGAAATAGTGACATCTCATATAATGAATTATCCGGCAAAATCCCTGAAGAACTAGGCCAATTGCAGAATTTGGAAACTCTGTAAGAACAAATTCACATGTCCTTTTGCTTTATGCAATTTCAGATTTCTGACAATATGAGTTACCTACAGGGTTCTGACCAACAACAGTCTCTATGGAGAGATACCTCCTCAATTGGCCAACTGCTTCAGCCTTACTTCTTTGTAAGTAAATGAATTTTTTCTGTGGGATATGCAACAGCACATACCACCATGATTAAACATTTTGCCTATAACTCAGGAATCTCTCCTTTAACAACTTCTCTGGTGATATTCCTACGTCAAGGAACTTTTCAAGATTCCCTCCAGAAAGGTAACCAAGTGTTCATGAAGAAACAAGCTATCAGTGCTTCTCATCTACAAGAGATTAATTTTGTTCATATGGATGTGCAGTTTTCTTGGTAATGCATTGCTCTGTGGGAACTGGTTAGAATCCAATTGCGGGAGAGACCATCATCATTCCAAAGGTCTGTGCATAAATTTTCTTTTTCCTCTTCTTGTTTCGATTGCTCTATTGAATTTTCCTAACTGAGTGTGACCTTTCATTGCATCAAGTAGTCAGTATGTCTCGTGCTGCACTCATTTGCATTACGCTGGGATGTATCACACTGTTGTCAATGGTGTTAGTGGCAATATACCAATCCAATCAGCCCGAGCAATATGTGAAAGGACAAAAAATGAACACCGAAGGCATGTACCACTTCTTTGCTTTGTTCAATTGTTCCTTTTCTAGGATAATAGTATGATCATGTAGGTTTCTGATGACAGGTGCTCCAAAACTGGTAGTCCTCCAAATGGATATGGCTATTCATACTTATGATGACATAATGAGACTGACTGAAAATTTGAGTGAAAACTACATAATTGGTTATGGGGCTTCTAGCACAGTCTACAAATGTGTTCTCAAGAATTCCAAGGCCATCGCCATCAAACGACTATACAATCAACATCCTCACAACTTTCGAGAGTTTGAGACTGAATTAACAACTGTCGGTAGTATCAGGCACAGAAACTTGGTCAGCTTGCATGGTTATTCACTGTCTCCTCATGGAAATCTTCTCTTCTATGATTACATGGAAAATGGATCATTATGGGATCTTCTTCATGGTATGTGTCTCTTGTTCAATTCCTATGTCTAATCTTATATGTGCCATTGTGATTTGTGTAAGTATATTTGTTGTCTCAGGCCCATCAAAGAAGGCTAAGCTTGACTGGGACACACGCCTGAAAATAGCAATTGGAGCTGCACAAGGGTTGGCCTATCTTCACCACGATTGCAACCCTCGAATCGTCCATCGCGATGTGAAGTCATCCAACATCCTACTCGATGAGAACTTTGAAGCTCACTTGTCTGATTTTGGCATTGCCAAGTGTATCTCCTCGTCGAAAACTCATGTGTCAACCTATGTGCTTGGCACCATTGGCTACATTGACCCTGAGTATGCTCGAACCTCAAGGCTCACCGAGAAGTCTGACGTTTATAGCTTCGGTATTGTTCTTCTTGAGCTGCTCACCGGGAAGAAGGCAGTCGAGAACGAGCTAAATTTGCACCATCTGGTGAGTGTTCCAGTCTTGTTTTCCAGTTCTGAAAAAACAAAAGCATTGATCAGTTATGTTTAGATTGTATGACCTTCCAGTCTTCCACCCTCACAATTAAGCTTCCAATTCATCGAGATCCATGTTGATTGTTGCAATGCCTGCAGATACTGTCGAAGGCAGATGACAACACATTGATGGAGGCAGTGGATTCCGAGGTGTCTCTTACATGCATGGACATGAGCCTTGTCAGGAAGGCATTCCAGCTGGCTTTGCTTTGCACAAAGCGGCATCCTTACGAGAGGCCCGCCATGCATGAGGTCGCGAGGGTGCTCGTCTCTCTGCTGCCGGATGCGCCAAGCTTCAAGCTTAGTTCATTGCCGACAAAGGCGATGGACTATACCAGGTTACTGGCATCAGGGCCAGTCGACCAAAAGGCCAACAGCAAGCATGGCAGCAACAGCTTGTCTGATTCCCAGTGGTTCCTGAGATTTGGTGAAGTCATGTCCAAGAACACACTATCAATGCATCAGTAGAAAGTTCTCTCTCACTTTTTTTTCTTCAACTTTTCTGATTCTTTAGGAGGCCAAAAGAAGTGGTGGTTCTAAATCCTAATGCTACTCTCCTTTTTGAATTGGATACATACAAAATCCAGGAGGATTGAACAGTTTCTTACAGTAGTAAATATCTCAAATGGACACTCTGCATGTTCACTTCTTTGCACTCGGAATCAGGCTCGAGCTGATACTTGATTCCGATTGTTCTTGCCAAATTGTAATAATTTTCGCAGTCGAATTAGGAAGCTGAAATCCGACATTACCTGACCTGATTCCATGGATTTCGGTTCCACCATTTTCATCTGTGTATTCCTCCCTTCTCTCATCCCAGTTCGTATTTTTTCTCTCCTCTCAAAAAGTTTTTTTTTCTTTTTATTATCTTTATGATTTATTTTAAGCTTAAAAATTTACTTTATTTTTTGTCTTTCTTCTCTCTCACACAAAATATTTCATTTTTTATTTACATTATCTTAATAATTTATCATTTATTAATTAACTCAATCATTTAATTGCAAGTGCTAAATTAAGTCCTTAATTATTAATTAAAATAATAACCTATTTGAATGAATCAAGTAAACTATTTAATAATTTTAGTTTAACTTTATTTACCACTCTCTGTTTTTATAAGAATATTGTATTTTCAAATAGACTTTAAAAAAAATAATTTCTATAATTCTTTTATTCGACTTAATTTTTATCTACTTTAGATAATTAATCTTACCCTTTTTTGTCCTCATTTTGCATCCAAATATCCATCCAACTAAAGTAATCTATTGAATTAACTTTCTAAGTCTTATCATTATATTTTATTTTATTTAAATAATATTAATCTATCAAAACAAATATTCATTAAGAATTCAAAATATCCAAATTGTAATTGCCAAAAACAACCTTGAAGGTACTTTGGTGAGTTGGAAAGGTCTGTATTCTTTTTTCGAATTTATGGCAGTGCTGTGAACTCTCGTGAATACCATGAATACCAACATCACTGTCGGCTGCCATGACTATGACTCCTGAAGAATTGTTGTGTTGGGTTGTGTGTGGGCTTGAGATGCTTTGGAAGCATATAAATGCTCTGAAAAGGATGTTGGCTAAAGTTACAGCAAGTTGTTTGGAGCTGCTGCAAGATTATTTGGTAAAGGCTGATCTTTCTCTTGGCATAATTGGTGAAAAGTGTTTCTTTTAGGATAACATTTTGTAAGAAGTTATTAATAATAAACATGGCAAGGGTGAAGCAAGCTTTGTTTTTCTTTTTCTTTTTCAAATGTACAGCCTCCTTTTTTTGTTTGGATGTGTGTATCATAATTTTTTTCACACAACCTTGGAAACAAGTCTCTGTATCATGAGATTTGTGGAAGAGCTAAGAACAAATGAATTCAAGAGAAAGATCCTTAACGCCCAAAGCCATAAAACACCATGGATTAGGAACACAACGCCTGTTGAAAGAGTTTCTCTCTAAAAGAGAAGACCACACAAAACTTAAGGTATATTTCACATTCCCTTCACTAAATAAAAATTATGAATTTACTGTAAAAGTTTTTTTTAGTCTCTCATGATTTGTGATGAAAATTATTTTTCCACACACATTCTGATAGACTTTCAGTCCGTTAAAAATGTTAGACGGATTTAGGGTCTGTTTGGTTGGAGGTGAAAGGGGATA
>LTAE01008493.1:0-17181 GCA_001647135.1 Pontederia paniculata | reverse complement strand
CTGTCACGGCCCGTGAAGACTTGGTCACGGCCGTGACCGAAGAGCACCAATTTTTCCACATCGTCACGGCCCGTGACCGAACAGTGTGCGACCGCCGCCTTGCGCCTTTGTGCCCATGATCGATCGATTGAGTGTTATACTGTCACGATCCGTGACAAACACGTCACGGCTGTGACCCAACAGTTAGCTTCGTGGTCACGACTCGCGATACGTTGCGTTTTGCAGGATCCTTGAAGTCACGGCCCGTGACGGTCATCACGGCCGTGCCTGGGTACTCGGTTATTCCTCGTAGCGGCCCGTGACGAGATGGTCACGGCCGTGATGGTCTCCATCACGGCCCGTGATGTAATCATCACGACCGTGATGGGTCTTCTGGGCAAATTTCGTGCGCCGTCCTGTATCGTCGTCGCTCCTACTGCCGTCACGGCCCGTAACATGTCCGTCACGATCATGACGGGAATTCTTGGGCGCGTTTCGCCCCTTTTTCTTCTCCGAAGATGTTCGAAATTCTTACCATATGTATATTATTTTATGAAGATCTATTATACTACGTTTTCTATGATTTTTAATCTTGAAATCTACATCACATACATCATCTATTAATTTATTTCTAATCAATCTATCTTATGTAGGGGAAATTCTTTCTAGGGCATAAACATCATAAACTTACCATGGAGATTTAAAAACCAGAATCTATAGTCTATGATTATCATATCAAATCCATACCTAAAGTCCTAACATGCATTGATCTATCATGAAAACTTATTCTAAGGAGATCCACCATTTTACATATCGAAAATCTTAAATATAATCACAATTACATATCGTCCTATATATGTAGCCAACCAATCTTCTTCCTCGTCATTGATCTCCTACTTCATGTTGATCTAATCCTCTGAGGAGAGAGAAGGAAGAGGGAGAGAGAGAAAGGAGAGGGAGAAAAAATTATAGGATAAGAGAAGATGGGTTGTGTTCTATTTATAGGGAAGATAAATTTATTCCTAGATGGAGTTTGAATACAATTCAGACTCTCAAAAATAACTTTGTATTTGATTATAATTTCATAAGATAATATTTCATATGATTATGATTCTTTTAAAATAGCAACATATGATTAGGAATATTTAATTGATAAGAAATATAACAATTTGATTTCAATTCAAACTTTTTTCCTAATCTTAACCAACTATATCTTTTCTTGTCCTATCTATTTCCTCTTTATTTTATTTTATTTTTATTTTTAAAATATGAGATATTACAGTCGCAATGTGTTGGATAAGCATGCCGATGACTTGACCAGGAGCAATTAAACAGAGCAATATGAGTTGAACAGAAAAGGTGGGACAACTTTAGATTTTTTGTGCGGTAAAGGTGGACAAGGAGACTAATTTACTATTTTAATAATCAGGATGTTCAATTGAATCTTGATTAAATTAGTTCGATCGTTTTAAATCAAATTTTATTAAAATAATATTATTTATAATATATATAATATAAATAATATTATATATAATATGAAATATAATAATATTTACTAATAATTTGATACAATATAAAAAGTTATCTATTGTATGTTTAAAACATTAATGCTTATTCAAATAATGATTATTGATATTATTATTATTATTATTATTATTATTATTATTATTATTATGTCATATATTTTTCTTCTTATATTTATTTTGTCATTTTCCCTAATGTTTGTACCTTTCCTTTTTTTTTCTTCCATTTCTTACAATATATTTTCACCTTGATTTGAGTTGAACCTCTAAAATTATTTATTATATTACAAAAATATAACGATTACAAAAAAATGTGATGATTGGTATACAATTATTTATATATTATTAATAATACTAAATTAAATATTTTAATCCAAATTATTATTAACTTTTTCTTTTATTTTACTTGGAATTGTTTTATTTTCACCTCTTTCTTTTTTACTTTTATTTCTTTTCCTTATTTACTCTCGTCTTGTTTATTTCCTTTTTCTAGTTTTGTTTTCGCCAATTATTTACAAAGTTTACCTAAAAATCATGATGGTTGATATTATTAGTAGTATTATTATTATACTAATAAGTCATATTAACTAATTTAATTCAAATTAATGTTAACTTTTCAATTATTCTATTTAGCTTTCATTTATTATCATTTCTTTCTTTTTTAATTTTCATTTCCTCTCCTTCCACATGTATTCTTATTTTCAAATTTGTTTTTGCCAATTATTTTTCTTTTATAACATTTTTCCTTTCATTTTTATAATAAACTTTCACTTTGGTTGAGTTTTTTCCTAATTCAAAATCGAACCATTTTTTTGGTTGGTTCACCGTTTCTTTTCCGATTCGACTTGGTTTTGTTTGGTCCCAAAAGCCCTTATGTATTTGGACTGAAATCGGGCCTGACCAAGTGTCGGTTCACGGTCAGACCGATCTATTCGATTGGCCCGGTTCGATTTAATAACATTGATGAAGATGGGTTGGGATCAGTAAATGTCGACAAATCATTTTATGTTGTTCTTGCATAACTGCACCATGCTCTCGTAGGCTCTCCAACGGAATGGGCAAGAGATGTTGATCTTACCACAAGATGTTGAGACACACCCCGCCATTTGGCAAAATACTCTTTTGGAGATGCTAAGGACTTACACTTCTTATTTTACTTTTGACCAATTGATTGTTCAACATCATAAACATGTCATTGCGGAAGTCAATTCTTTAAAATAAAATCTTTATTCAATAGTATAGGTAAATAGAATATTTTATTACATGGTTCGATAAAGAAAAGACACTCACAAAAGTTTACCAAATTCTAATGCAAAAATTTTTAAGTCAATCTAGGCTAATCATGTGCAAGTCACCACATCACGAATGTCTTCATCGCAAGTGACATCATCTATTCGTTATCATGGTCACCTGGAGGATCAAAAACTGGGAAGGTAATTCTCCCATGAGAGGTGGAGCCCAATATATAAAGGTAATAAGCAATAGAGAAAATCACATGTGAAGATATATTAAAGAAAATCAACTTCCTAATCAATAAATTCATTTTCTTTTATCTTCTTGTCTTTTCATTGATTTATTTCTTTTCTTACAATATCATTACTATTCCATTACAAGAACATTAATTATATTATGATATCATAATGCCCTTTATTCCATATTCAATATGTTTATGCATAATTCATTCAGTACTTTGCATCTTTTTTTTATTGTCATTGGTCAATTAGTGGCAAGAACATCAATTTCACCATTATATCATGATGCCCACTATTCTTAATATTCAATATGTTCAAGCCCCGAATAATAACTTTGCTTAAGATCATTTTATTCTTTTATATTTATCTTGTCTTAAGTTATTCAATCATTATAATTAATAGTGAGCCTTTATCAATCATATATGTCATTGATTTTAATCCTGACGCTATCAACGCTAGCTAGGTCATGGGGTCTCTCTATGATCTAATAAACTCATAACAAGTACCCGAAAGAACTCTCAGTCCCAAAAGGAAATCTTAGCTCACGTAGGAACTGATAATTATTGTCAAAGGAATCCTTGATCCTCGAAGAAACTTTAGCTCCTGAAGGAATTGACAATGACCTCGTTTTGGAGCCATTAACAATTCATCGGGAATCAAATCATTATCTTTCATAGATAAATTCAATCACATGCATTGTTCATTTTTTAAACCCTACTAAATGTTGAACATAATTCCTCTCCATGTTATGACTTATCATACATAGCTTAGCTCTAGTTCAAGATTATAGCTTGCATAAATATAATGCAACATCAACATGTTATGCATGAACATAATCTAGGTTTCATGACACTATCTCACCTATCGTGAACACATTATCACCTTGCTAACCGTGAGTGTTCTTATCACCTCTCTAACAAAGACCATCATCATCACGTCATTAACCATGTGCATCATCACCACCTTGATAATAGCAAGCACCTCTCAAACCGCAAGTATCATCATCATCTTGCTAACCACGAGCACCATCACCTCGCCCTCCATGAGTTATCACCTTGCTCCATTGCGAGCCACCATGCATGCTTTAATTGTCATACATATGCTCCACCAACATCATTTTTGCATCATTATTTATATAGTTATGTATGCATATAATCATTAATAATTAGATTAAGGATCAATGTCCAATAAGATATTGACATGTGGCATATCGAATAAATTATTTGAATTATCGATAACATAGTATATATTTAACTAGTGTTAAATATGGTTAATTAGATATAAAAAAATTATTTTAGCAATAAACATTTTGATTGGACCTTGACTTTGACCAATTGCTTTTCAAGCCGCCATTAAGCTAAAATCTCATTATTAACTCATCTTAAGATTTTTATACCTGACATATATAGTCGGAAAAAATATGTAAAAAGTGAGATACTACATTTAGTTCTCTACCAAAGCCCATAAATTTACCAGAGCTACATACCTAGCACAGAAGCCAAAAAAATTTGTCAAGAACAATCACTTAACATAAGAAATTTTGCCCTAAACTAGTTGTCTCTTTTTTTCTTGACATCTTGTTCTTCAAAATTTATGAAATTTTATATGAAGAATTCTATGGAAGATAGCTTTCAGTGTCCTCTAATTTTGATTAAAATTAAGATTCGTATAGGAAGTTGTGAATCAATCTTCACTAATCACTCATCATATCCTAAGGAAACTACAAGATCTAATTGTATATTAGGTTATAATTTAGTCCGTTTGAGTTAATATTTGAAATTTGTATATGTTAATATAGAATATGTAAAGGTTTAAACAAAAGTGGAATCATCAAATTAGGACATGTATTATTTGGAGAAATGAATTTTGAGTTATGACCTAACTTTAATTAGGACATGTACCTAGTCAGCTAGAATTCAGAGGAAGCAAAAAATATGACATAACTTTTCGAATTTTGTCAAGAGTTACTATAAGAAGTTAAACATCAATATTTTTATGCTTAAACCTACTTGAAATATAATTTCTAGAAAAATTGATATCTTATTAATTGAAAGTGTTTAGATAGAGTTATAAATTATTCTCTTAGTGTCACTTAGTATGCCAGGACACACATTTGATGAAATTGGTTAAATTGCTAAAAAATATTCTTTGATAATTAATTAATGATACTTATAAATAATAATCCTCACTATGTCTTGTTTCCATCCTCGCCACATTTAGTCTTGTGGTTTAGAAGTTGTGAATTATTTTTTAACAATCTCTTAATCTTGAAATTATTAGAGAAACTTGCCTAACATTGAGAAGAATAGTAATTCTAGTGGAATGAATACAAGTGTGAAATATATATCTATATTTAAAAACCATAAAGTCATGGACATTATTTACAAGAAATTTCATATAATTTAGGTTGCATAAATATCCATGCATACATGATCCTTTATTGCATAATGTTAATATTAATGAATGAAAAATGAACAGATACTAATTATTTGTAAGAGACAAACAAGTTATAATTGAAAGGGAGGAAAGCTAGTAAATCTTATTAAAGAGATAAAGTAAAAGATAAATGAGTAAATTTAGAACGTAATAAAAATGTTATCTGCTATTTTCTTTATGTATATTGATATATCCAACGAGAGTTATATATTTATGAAACTTTCTATACTTTCAAAAATATGTTGGATATGAAAAGGCCGGCTGTATCATGCGACATAAATAAATATATATATATATATATATATATATATATTAGGATCGTATTACTATTATAATCACTGTTTTTGTCNATATATATATAACTCATCATTAACATAAACATAGTTGTTGAACATATATCAATTCAGGATAAACATAAGCATGATCATAAGCATTGCATACATGGAAGTCATCCCATACATGAAACATAGAAGAGCTTAGACATCTTATGTTCATGTTCATCATCTTTACATCTTTACATAATTAGCCACATGATCCATATTGAGTTTACTTTAACTCACATCATCATCACTATCATCTTAATCATAGGCCAATTATTATCTTTACTTTAAGGAGCCTTGAACAACATCAACACATAACATGACTAGCTAGGCCAACCCTCCCTTTGGGGCCATACATAGGAAGTTCAGTCACTGTTTCCAGTGAAAGACATAACTTTCCGAGAAGTGTCAAGGCATCTTTCCCCGTCATTAATGTGCCAAGACTAAATTCCTAAAAGCTTCATCTTCATTATATATATCAAGCATGACAAACAATCTTATAATTTTAACTTAATTATGGCTTGACATGCAAAATGATGTCTAGGTGTATGTCAATCATCAAACAAGATTTTCTAACCTAAGAGCATGATAAATGTCATGTAATTATACAATAACAATTAAAAGAATACATACATGGGTCATTACTGCTCAAATAATAACCTAACATGATCATGACATATAATTGTGCAATAATCATTAAAAGATTAACAACATGGGTTATAATTGATTAATAAATACGCTAACATAAACATAAAATCATGAAGAAAATCAATTAGATAAGTTAGCATGACCGAAATAAGTGCCACTATGGTCAATTGGGTGCGCTACGACATAAGCGGGTGCGCTACGACCATTCTAGAGTTTGCTACGGGCGCATGAGAGTTTCACAAAGCATAGTCATAGTCGGGTCGTATTCATACTTTATTCGCTATACAAAAAAATCGAAAGAGAAGGAATGTGCTACGGGTTAAGGCATCACTATGACCTCACTGTGAGCTACGAGCCTCCTCTCCACGCTACGGCCTCAAGCAGCCCCCTACGATCTCATGGGAAGTCGCTACGACCCATATGGGCTCACTACGATATAAAAGGGCTCTGCTACGGATTGAAATGAGCTCACTACGATCTCATTACTGACAGCTCGTAGCCAGCCTCTGGAGCTCACTTTTCTCCCCAATTTCAACTGATTTTCATGTAAAATCTCCACAATTTCACCCTCATACTTTCATACCATGAATGGAACTTCAAATATACAATATTTCCTTCATTCTGGGGTCTATAACATGCTAAAAAATGCATTGAAAATGTAGGATTTAAGTTCAATTGGCCTAGGTTGAAATCTAGGGTTCATATGCACAATTAAGATTCTTATAAACATCTAGGCTTCATCATTTACCATATTCATGGTTCTAGGGTTCCAAAACATGAAGACACATAAAAAGAGATCATATGAACAACTTGACATCATATTAAAGGAATAACATTCATAAGAAGAGTTTTAGTACACTTGAACCATAAGAAAGAATATTTAGGCATATCAGCAAATACTATACATTCAATATCCATAATGTCGTTCCTCACATTCCATTTTATAAGAATCATGGATTCTTATACTCCTCAAATTTACAAAATGAGGTAAGAAAGGAAGGAATTGGATGTCCATTACATACCTTAGCTAGTTCTTCTCTTTTCTACCCCTTTCTTCCTCCTTGGTGCTTTACCCCTCTTCTTCCCCTACTTGTGTTCCTTCTTCTTGCCCTAATGCTTCTCCTTCTTCTCCAAATCTACCTTGAGCTGAAAATGGTGTCAAACCCTAGCTCTTGAGTGCTCTTATGATGTAGAGGAGAAAGTAAGTGAGAGAAAATGAGGTGAGAGCAAATGGTGACTACTCAAACTTTTGAAGTATTTAATACTGAGGTTATAAGTGGGGATTTGTGCTAATTTGAGTTCATGGGCTTCTTGGGTTAGTGGGATGGTTTAATTAGGTGAGTCGGTTTTTTTTATGAAAAATTGGGGGTTTACACCATATGCATGATGTGCTAAATAGAGCAATATAATATTTTTTAACAAAATAATAATTTGAAATATAGATATTCATGTAGGATTCATGATACATTCTGAAAAAGCATTAATAGTATTGTCAATCGCCAAATCCAAAGAGATCATAACGTTAAATCGACGAAATATTGAAAATTTGAATCCAAAACACAATATTACATTAGCTTAGAGACAACTATATCATTAATTCACATATCTAATCGTAAGAGCAAAGAGATAAACATTTGGTCATTCGTCAACATGGGCAGGTAAATTTGTGAAACTCACTCATCTTGAATGTGCTAAATTGCTTGGTTCATCCATATCTAAGTTTGATTAATAATCACATAACTTAAAATAGTTATAATAATACAATTTATTATTATTATAATATTACAATGTCATTTTAATTGTGATAATTATTAATGCACACATATCCAAATATTATCCCTTTTTGAAAAATAATAATTACTTATGATTAGATAATCATAACCATCATCCTTGGTTAAATCACCCAAGTGAACTCATGCTTAATTTATTCACATCAATTCTAATCATCATATCATAATTGACTCCTTATATTTCCTTTGAATTGGATTTGTGTCACATCATTCAATCATCCAATCATTATAATCTAATCATTGCCATAATTATCTAATAACTGATAAATTTTGATTTTATCCTTTCTACTATTTATTAATTAAATCCATTTTAATAATTATGTGATTATAACCATTCAATCATTAACTATTGATTATTAAACCTATCACTAACCTGCCATCATTATTGACTTCATTAACAAATGAAATTTCCTCAAAATAAGATTTTCCTTTATTTATCATTATTCAATCTAAATAAGTGCCTATATTCACATATTATATCTTTACTACATATAATATATATATATATATTATATATATATAATCCAAAAGTCTTACTTATTAACCATTATACACAAGCTACTTAACCAAGAACAATGCATCTTTCCTAGATTACAGCAAATCAAAGTGGTGGTGGCACCTTTTTGCCTGAAACTTCGAGAATCAAGATCATCGTATTTCCTCTCGTAGTGCGAAAAACTCCCAATTTTAACACTGATGACTTCATCTTATCGAAAGTTTCAAAATAATATATAATTTTACAGGTGTTTCATGATCATATAGTGATGCGATGGTGGGCAAAAATGATGGCAGTGTGGTGTCTTAATGCTTTATATGGAGAAGATGAGACGAGAGGAGAGAGGAAAAGAGAAAGAAAGTTCTTTCCGTTTATACCTGCTATGCCATGTGCCAAAATCCAATTGGCCAAAAGATATGGTTTTATTTTATTTTCTTTTTGAGATGGCGAAAGTAACCCATCAATTTAGAAGAAATTCAGAAGTTGTCGTGATTTTCTTTTCGTATCTTTTATTTGTTTGGTCCTTACAACCTACTTCAAATGTTTGTTATAGATGTATTCATTTTTTTTTATCCTGGGCAATCAAAGTAGAATGTTAAAAATAACCCACCTCCTAACCATCATGTTTTAAAATTTGAACTAAAAACTATTAGCTCCAACCTAAACTCAGTTCTTTAAACAAGGCAACTCACGTTCATGTATGTACTTTTGGCTGCATATTAGCTTTATCACGAAGTTTTGTTAAATTTATTGTTAGCAAGGCCATACCTATCAATATAAATTTTAAACAGTAGTTTAGCATTTGTAGGTAGATTGTTCAGCACCATGAAGAACAAAGTAAAAAGAAACTTCAAAACATTCAAATAAAATGTTCTTCTCATGTTCCGAACAAAAAACAGAAGCAGACCGAGAATTACTTCATGGATGTGGTGGTATCTCGAGATCTTCATTTCCTTGGAGCATGTCCACCACCATGCTCATCGTAGGTCGATTGGCAGGTACAATTTGTATGCACCACAACCCAACTATTATCATCTTTCGTACAATTTCTTTGCTATTCTCCTCCAATTGCACAAATGCCTTGTCTATGTTACAGTACTCGTCCAAGTTATCATAAATGCATTGTGGAAAATAAATCTCACTAGAGTTGTTCACTGTCTCACCTATTATCCTTCTTTTTGCTCCAACCATCTCCAACACCATCATTCCGTAGCTGTACACATCCGACTTGCTAGAGACTGATCCAAAGTTTCTGGAGAAGACTTCCGGTGCGATGTAGCCGGCAGTTCCCCTTGCGCCTGTCATTGAGATTTTACTTTCTTTCGGGTGGCCTAATTTTGCTAATCCAAAATCAGCAATCTTGGGGCAAAAATCTTGATCTAAGAATGTTGTGAGGCTTGATATCAAAGTGCACAATCCTTGTGTTGCACCCACGGTGTAAGTATTCTAGACCTCGAGCAATGCCAATTGAAATTTGGTGCAGTTTTTCCCAATCAAGTGATGCTCCAAACTTTGTTTCCTCATGGTCAGATGAAAACTTCTCCAGTGATCCATTTGGCATGAAGTCATATATCAAGGCCCTCTTTGATCCTTCTATGCAGAATCCCACAAGGGTCACAATGTTGACATGTGATGTTCTGCTGATGCTTGCTACTTCATTAATGAATTCCTCTCCATCTCCTTGTGCACCATAACTTAGGACCTTCACAGCCACTAAGTGCCCGTCTCGTAGGGTACCCTTATAAACTGTACCATAACCTCCTTGGCCCAATTTGTTGCTGAAGGATTGAGTCATCTTCTTTACTTCTGAATATTTGTACCTCTTTGGTGTTAGGGATGCATGTTCATTTAGGAACGCTTCAACCCTCTGCATTTGCCTTCCCTGAGACCTTTTAAGGTGTCGATGACAAAGGAAAAGAAGAAATAAGCACAAGAGCGATAAGCTCCCAAATGTAGTGCAACCTGGAAAAAATATATAATACCTGTCATTCTGAGAGATGTTGGAATTTTTTGTACATGAAGCAAAGACTAAATATATCTTCATAGATTCGATCCAGGAAAAGAAAAACAAAAGAAGACTTCATAGCTAAAGTTGGTGAGTCAAATTTGATAGGAACGGAACATAGAAGGTGATTGCATGAAGTAGTATAATGCTTCTTACCTATTGTAATGATCTTTTTGCTTAAACTGTTACCCTCTGCATCATTAGAAAATAATTATGCTTAGATAATTGAAGATGAAAAGAAAAAGTAACAACTGAATCAGGATTGCAAGTGATTAATCAACATTGTCTGTGTTGGTTCAGGAAAATGACGAGATTATTTTCTCAAATTAACATATCCATAATCTCATGGTTTCCCAAAAAAAAAAAGAAAAGTTTTAGATAAAAAGCAACAGGGGTTACACAAAGGAGGGATCTTATTTTTAATGTTCATATATGAGACCATATTTAATATTAATATAAGGTCACAAGGGAGCTTTGGAAAAAAAAAGACATTGGCAGCATAAAAACACTAAAATTACTAATTTATTTTGGGCAGTGAAATTCACATTTTAAATCAAAGTTACCTGTAATTTTAGGTGTCTGCACATATAAGCTTAAATTGGATTTACATTTTCGATTAAAAATGGATTTAGACATTTATTTAACTCATAAAAGAAAAATGAAAATAATGGAGCGGGTGTAAAAAGTAAAAACCTTCATTATCTATGTTTGGATAGAAATCTTTATGCTAGAGAAATCAAATATTAACCACCAAAAAGTCAAAACAATAACATATCTAAATTAAATGGAGAGGAAAATGCTTCTACTTGATTTTTTTTCCTCTCATTAACCACTTTTACTTCGCTTCTCTCCCTCCCCTCATCCCAATTGCAGTTACAACCAGATAAAAGAGGACGCACAATTCTTTCAGTGAATTTCTATTTTATTTTTTAGTGAATTACATTTTAAATATTAACTTTTAAGTTTCAAATTTGACAAAAAAATTAAATGTTCATCTGGTTTCTATTTTAATTAAATTCTCACTGAGGAAGAATATAGGAATTGAAGATAAAGAGATCAACAATTGATTTCACATGGATTAAACACAAAAATAATCATGACTTATATATAACTACCATTGTTACCATTCAAGACATATTTTAAGTTTACGCGAATTTTAAATTCAAAATGAATAACTTTTTTAAATGAGTTGAGAATATTATATTATACAAAGAGGATGCACAGAATTTCTTAGTGAATTTTTATTTAGTTTTAACGAATTTACATTTAAAATACTATTTTTTAAGATTCAAAATTGAGTTGACTTTAGAAAGAATAATTTTGCATTTTTTTTCTATATAAGATTTTATTTTTTTTTCTTTCAAAAATAAAATAGGAAAAACTGGAAATGTCCATGCCGGTGTTACTGTTGGATTATGTGTGGTCGGACACTAGCCCTGTAATCAATTTTGCGAGAAGACTTCAAAACTTTAATCAATTTGATCATGCAATTAAGTGACAAAGATAAGTATGACCTTTTCAAGAAGATTTCAGAGAAGGAAAGAAAAAAAAGCCAACTTGTTGTATGATGTGGATAAGCAATATAGTATTTCTTTTCGACTCCATAAACTTAACTTACTACCCTAAACAACTTTGTGAACCGTGTTGATACGTATAAAATTACGGAGCTACAATCATAAAAAATATCTCATAATTTAAGCAATTGAATTTTAGATAAATAATTTTTTTAAAAAATGTCAATCATCACAATCAGATATTCAATCTACGACAAAGATTAATCAAATTAATCGAATTAGTAGTCTCCGTGCGAGACAATCCAAAAAAAATATCTAAAGTCTAGTTACGGGAAACTTTTTAAGTCCCTTTATTCCTATATTTTTATACTAAGTCCATGAATTGTAAATGAAAATAAAAATTCCTATGATTCATCCCAATCTTTAGTGACCTACTAATTAATTAGCATCTAGTTAATTATTTTTGGAAGTTGTTTGTACCTTGTTCCCAATTTAATCTAAAGCGAAAAATGCAACAACAATCATGAGCGTGTCATTAATCCTATTGAAAACCATGCGCGAATCGATATATGAAACAATTGTCGTGTTTTTGTCAAAAATAATTAGGTCGCATTTTGTTTTGTGGAGAGAGAGAGAAAAAAAAAGAAGTCAAACATACTTGTTTTGCAGTCGGGAAACCCCATCACCCCATTCGCGCAGAAGCAGGTGAAGACCAGAGAAGAGCTGGTCGTCTGGTTCAGACCGCACTTCCCGCCGGAGCTCTCGCAGTTGTCACAGTCGCCCGACGACGTCTTCGGCCAAGTCAGCTGGAAACCCTGCTGCAACGCCTGATCGAACGATTTTGTGATGTTGGTTCCTTTGGGCGGTGGTAGCTGTTGGAGGAGCACCGGAGCCACAACGACGTCGGCGCACACGCCCGGTGCTGACAGTCTCGTTGGATACTGCACCAATTCGCTGAAGACATAGGATCTATTTGCGCCGGAATGAGGGAGACAAGCGATCTCGTTGGACGGTAAGCCGATGTCGACCGTGCAGTTGAAGAAGAAGGTGAGGTTCGTGTCGTGTTCATGATCATACCCAAACATGGACTGGTCGGAGAAGGTGAGGTTGTGGCGGACTCGGGGGCACTGCTTGCCGAGGACATCGGGGTCGACAAGGGAAAGCGTGTGGGTGGCATAGTCGATGCCAGTCACAGTGTAGTTGTCGCCTCCAAGGCGAAGGATGGTCTGGTCGTTGTTCTGGCAATACAGCTGCAGGCCGTCGTAGCCGCAGTGGAATGAGGGCTGCTGATCGCCATTGGAGAACCACAACGGGTAGGATACGTTGATCTTGCCGCAAGGTACTGAGGCCGGGCAGGTTGTGCTCGCCTGCTTCGTCGACTGATCTGCGTTATTGGTTGGGCTCGCCTGGATCGGCGACTGATCTGCGTTATTTGTTGGGCTCGCCTGGATCGGCGACTGATCTGCGTTATTGGGCTGAGCATAAGTAGTTGAAGAAGAGAAAAAGGGAGCGAGCAAGAGAAACAGGGATACTAGGGCAGATAGTTTTGGTGGTGATGAGAATATGGGAGGTTGCATGGTTGAGACTTGAGATAGGTGGTGTTAAAACTTAAAACAGGATTTGTTTTGGATGAGATGGATGTTAGGGTATGAATGGATGAATGAAATAGATGGGTATGTATCATTATGGTGATGAACTGACTGACTGACTGGGAGACAGCAAGACAAGACTTCTTCCATCTCCTACTGTATTTTTTTTTTGTTTTATTTCTGTCTTAAATGACTTTCCCTTGCACTCGTATTTGCTGGGTCTTGGGTGGTGGTACAGTATGTGATAATGCTGCTGTTATTGGCAATTGAATATGGTGGGGTGGGCCGCTGGATAGCAAAAGGGCAATAACTTATTATTAGTTTGACCAGTTCCTGAATCTTTAACAAGTCATCCAAAAGTGAAGTTTGCTTCTCTTAAAACGTGTGTTTAGCAACAAAGTTTCAGAATAAACAATTTTGGACCAGCGATCTAACACGATGTCCAGGATCTTCCATGGACATTTTTTTTTCCAATAGTAGGGACTGGCATGCATCCACTCTATAAAAAATACTTGAGCACATAGTCGGGGTTTATTGGACGCACCTTCCAAGTGGCTTGGTGTGCAAAGAGGGATGTTTGTTTTAATGTTATTGAAATCGAATTGGACTGATGGATTCAAACGTCTTAATTTGAATCAACTGCTAATTCGATTCTGTTTAATGTTACGAATGGAAATGACATCTGATCAGTGTGGATCAAAATAATCGAGAAAAAACTAGAGAACTGATAAAATCTTGATTTGACACCTAAAATAAATAGAAACATAAGAAATTAATAAACAGAAGTTAATGTAATGCATAGTTAAGGAGAAGCAAAATTTAATTCATGCAAATAAGGGGAAGGATACACATGCATACGGGAAGGCATGCAAACTTCGTATAAAAAAAGGAAAATATTTTGAAAAACAATTAATAAAATGAAAGCATGCAAACAATAATTGCGGGTATAAAGAATAAAAGAGGAGGAAGCAAAATGAAAACAAGGAAAGAAGTAAAAATAAAAAAAGGAAAATATCAATATAGAAAATAAATTAAAGAAGAGAGGGGTAAATGGGAAAAGGTAAATAGAAAAAAAGATGGAATCACTAATAAGTATGAGGAATAACGAAAAAAAATGGAATGTCAAGGAAATAAGATAAAAATAAACAAAAGTTAATTAAATAGTTTAACCTTATTTTTAATACAATAATATAAAAGTAGTTTTGAATACTAGTTTTATAACATAAAAAATATCACCATTTAATAATTAATATATTATTTTTTAATTTTATAAAGTATTATTTATGTTATATTTTTAAAACATTAAAAATAATATTCTTTTAACAATTTGATTCTTTTTTATCGGACCCAACTGATCCGATCGAATCGTGATCTCATGTGTGCAACATCTAATGTTCAATCATATTCATGTAGATAATACAAGCAAAGTTGTGACAATGTATGTATAGAATTTTGACAAACAAAAGATAATTTCAATTTTTTTAAATCTTAGACATGCAATGATGTTGTAAGCACACTACATATATCAAATCTATAGGGAAGATAAGAGAATTAAAGATATTCAATCACTTTAATCTAATCTAAAAAATTAATCCTAAAAAATGATAATTAAATATTATGAATACTACGATTAAGAAAATACATTAACGATTAAAATAATTAATCACTTTAGAAATTTTTCAGACAATACACTAACGATTGCAAATAAGAAATTAGACGAATGTAGTAGTAGATGAAATTGTAGAGTTAGTCTAGCTGAGAGGATGACTGAATCGAATTCGTCAATTAACGTGCAGGGTTAATAGGTTGTATTGAAAATCCTAGTGAAGAGAGGAAACACTAGATCCCTTTTCAAAAATATAGATCTACACTATCATCTCCTGGCCTCCCCAACATTAGAAATTCAAAGTGCAAATCCAAAATCTATCTATACTAATCGATCGACCAAACCATAATCAATGGCCTCCCGACATATGATCAATTTACCAATGACCTGTAGAATCAGGTAATGAGGTTTATTATCTGATCATAAGTGAACAAGAGGGGATCTCCCATTCTCCCAACTACTCTAAACCCCTTAGAAACTAGATAGATTTTCTCACGACCATGCAATAAAATCCGTCCACCGATAAATCATTCAAAACTACACAATTAATTCAAGTGGAATTTAAAGACTATGAAGCATTCGGATTCACATGAGTGTCTTCCTCCTGAGACGTATCACCCTTCGAATCCAAATGTAGAAAAAAATTAAATCAAAAGAAATAAAAAAAAACAACTTCCAAGCTTGAATCCATTCAAGTGTAAAATCAAGTAACTTTTCATATAACTAAACGATTGAAAGTAAAAAATACAAAGCAATATTATTCAATCAAACTAAATCATTCCCTAGCGACTAACTATAGAACATAGTTTTAGTTACAACAATTCATCATTTTCCAAATGCAAATAGAAACTTGAGAAATCATCCTTCTCATCCTCTTCTTCATGTTGCGTTCTTCTTTGGTTTGTCTCGCTTTTCAATCATTCCTTTTCCTTTCGCGCCAAGATGTCCCCTCTCTTTTCACTCATCATCCTTTTATATCCCCTTTTCTAGTTCGATCGTGTCCTTATTGTCTTCTCAGGGAATGATCTGTTGATTTTCTTTAACAATTATGAGCTATCAGATGCTCCAGATTTTTTTAGCGACTTTGTCTTTTTCTAGCTTGTGACACTTGGTGTCACATTATGAGAGTGTATATTTTTGTTCTTCTCCATAATCCTAAAACAAAGACAAAGAATCTCATCAATTTGTTCAAAGTATATCCACTTTCTAGTGTGACAGAGAGGGCTTGATGTACTTCCTAGTGATCATTCTTCTCACCAACTTTGAATCAAGCTTGATTATAGCTTGTAGATGTCCTTTGTCCCAAATATGATCGAATATTATTGATTTCTCAAATTAAACCTCAAAGAGAGGGTGACGACGAGGGCTTGGTATACTTCCCAGTGATCATTCTTTCCTAGTGATCATTCCTATCACCAATTCCGAATCAACCTTCATTATGGTTTGTAGATGTCCTTCTCTTAAACAAGTTCTAGCCTCATGAGAAGGGGCATAACTTTTAGAATTATGCAAAGCTATAATTGGACTTCTTGAGACGATCTTAATGAGGGGTTTAATTAATGAGTTATATTTAGTATTTTAATATTTTCCAAGTAATTATTGTTGCATTAATAGGCGAAGAGTAGTAGCTGAAGAGGAGTTGCTATTTATTGCAATAAGCATGCCGTGTAGGATCTAAAATGGCACCAAGAGGGGGGGGGGGTGAATTGGTATATTAAAAATCTCTTGTTCTTCTTTGCTTAATCTAAATGTGTTATGCGTAGCGGAAGCGAACAAGTATGGATATAAACACAAATAGAGAGA
>LTAE01008492.1:0-20472 GCA_001647135.1 Pontederia paniculata | reverse complement strand
TCCAATCAAAATTTACATTTAATATGATAAATTTATTCTCAATGAATATCACTTATACCTAATTAGATATATATTATGATAATTATAATTTATAAGATTTATTTGCAATTATGTATTATTATTTCCGCAGGTGCCACATGGCGAAATATGATTGGTCGTAAGGATAATAAATACTAACAAATTTGCTAGTATAATAATGTGCACTACAAATAATAATTATTATGAAATTAAATTTGGGTTATCACAATTCTATTGCTAAATGTTGATGACGTGCGTATTGTAAGATGATAAAATTAAAATTAAAATAGGAGTTGAGACAATGTTTTTTTCATGGAAGACATAGGAGCAGCAAAGCACATCTTTCGCATGAGGATCACCCGTAATCGAGAGTCGCGCAAGTTGTGATTATCCCAGGTAAAGTACATCGAGAAAGTCTTGGAGATATTCAATATGAATGATGCAAAAGAAGTTCCATCGCTACTTGCAAGTCATTTCAAGTTGAGTTCTAGATAGTGTCCAATATACAAAGTTGAGAAACAAAATATGAAGAATGTACCATATGTATTTGTAGTTGGCAATTTGTTGTATGCAATGGTTTGCACGAGGCCAAACATTGCATATGTTCTTGATATGGTCAGTCAATTTCTATCAAATCTTGGTAGAGAGCATTGATATGCAATCAAGTGGATTTTCAAAATATCTTCGAGGTACCTCTAAAGTGTATTTATAATTTGGTAACACAGATCTAGTACCAGAGGTTACACAGACGCTACATGACAGATGATGTGGATAATAGGAAGTTTACTTCTGTTTATTTGATGACATTTGTAGGAGCAAAAGTCTCATGATAGTCAAAGTTACAAAAGTGTGTTGCATTATCAATGACTAAGGCAGAATATATTGCAGCTACTAAAGCATGGAAGGAAATTTTATGGATGAAATAATTTCTGAGAGACTTAGACCTCAACTAGCAGGAGTATCTTATTCATAACGATAATCAGAGTGCTATACATCTAAATAAACATTTTAGTTTTTATTTTATGTCCAAGAATATTAATGTTTGTTATCACTGGATTCACGATAAGATCGAAAAGAAATTCTTCTTCAGAAGATCCACAGTGACAAGGATATGTGTCAGATATGATTATTAAGTCTTTACCTAGAGAAAAGACTGAACTTTGTATTTAACATACATATCTAGTGAAGTCCTCTGTCTAATTAAAAAGGGAGAATTTGTTGGGCCTTTATTAATATGTGTGAAGAAAAGCACTTAGGTGCACCTTCTAAGTTAAAAGAAAAGGATTTTTGAATGAGTTGGACACCAAGTCCAACGTCAACACATTACAACCATTATTTTCATTACCGAACAAGATATTGAAACGAACATCCAACTAGGTCTCAGTTGGATCGATCGGATCGGATTGAATCGGATTTCTATCAAAATAATATTATAATAATCTAAAACATATAGCACAACTAATAGTACATAATATATTAAAAATTAATAAAAATCTACTATTTGTTAGATATTAATGTAAAATATCATTTATTGTGTTTCCAAAGGTTAGTGCTTATTTTATATATTGACAATTGATAAATTATTATTATATTGTTATTATTAGTTATATAATACTAATGATGTTATATTATTTTAAATATACTATAATTAATATTTTGTAAGAAGATAGAAAACTTTAACATTAACATATTAATTATAAATTATAACAAAACTAATTACAATTTTAAAAAAATAGTATTCAAAATAAGTTTTATTCTTATTTTATAAAAATTCACATAAATCATATACTTTTGTGTTTAATTACCTTTTCTTTCTTTATTTTCATTAATTTCCTTTTCTTGTTTACACTTTCTTTTTTTATTTTTTACTTTTTCTATTTTCTCGTACTCTTTTATTATTGATTTCATTTTTTTTTTATATTTTTACTTTTTACTTCTTTTTAGTCACATTGATATTTTTCATATTGTTTTTCTTTTATGTTTACTTCTTTTTATTTTCATTTATGCCTTTCCTCTTTTATTCTCTATATTAATATTTCCTTTTTTCCATTTATTTTCAATTTTAATTAATCCTTTCCTATTATTAACTTTCTTCATTTTTGTCCTTCTTAATTGCATGATTTGACTTTCCTTTTTTTATTGTAGTAATTGTATAATTCTATATTAGTTTCATTAATCGATATTGAATGTACTATAACATAATTTTCCAAATTTAATTTATTTTTATTATTAAATTTTGAAAATAAATTGAGTTTTTACTCGGTTCACTTGTTTTTCGGTTTTTTCCGATTCCATCTGATCCAAAGTCTCCTTAAATTTCGATATTGAACCAAATCGAATGGTCACTCGATTCGCGATTAATCATTCAAACTGATTGATCCAGTCTGATTTTAATAACATTGATTATAACATTATAAAAAGAGGCAATGGGCATGTCGTGTGGGGAGGTCTAGGGAGGTATCCAAGCAGCTGCCACCTTTGATTTGAAGCCGTACGAAGAGGACTTGAAGACAACATAGTTGAAGAAGTCGAAAGAAAAAAAAAACCTGAATACACCGCACGAAGAGAGCAGCCACACATGCACAACCACCAACCACCGAGAGAAAATTAAGATAAAGAAAATAAAATAGAGAGAATTTTTAAAGTTCGAGTTTTGATCCATTTTTAGTGAAATTATAGGCATTGATTTTTGGTAGCATTCTTATCTATCAGAACTTATCCTATTATTCGAAGATATTATTCTACAATATTTAAATTTTAATATTATTTTATGTTTTTTTAACTTTGTGTCACACTATATTTCATAATGGAAGATTTATTATTCGTTCTCGTAGCTTTTTCTCTCTGTCTTAAAAGATTTCAACATAAATTTTTCGTTCTCCTAGTTTTGTCTCTCTATCTTAAAAGATTTCAACATAAATTTTGTGTATTTTTTATCTAATTTAATTTTTTAAATTATTATCATCATTCCATTTAAATTTATACATTAAAAAATGTAAATATTTGTCCAATCAATATACTCATCTTCCCTTTTCCAAGTTGAAAAGCTATTATCTAAAATCTTTGGTCCTATTTCTTGCACAAGTGGCGCAAGCAGTTGCGGAAAAATTTTCGAGCGACATGCATGTCCGAAGATATCAAAACCGAACAATAAAAAGTGCATGAAACATTATTCAAAATTTGCGAGATAAGAGTGGTTTTTTATGTGACGACAACAAGATATGAATAAGTAATGGACGAGTAGGTATGAGCAAGTAATGGAAGACTGCATTGATGATCTTACTCTTAATTTATTAAGGCCTCGTTTGGATGACGGGTTAGGGGTGGATGTGGAGGGTTACTGATGGATGTGTTAAGAATGGTTATTATAACTCATGTTTGAATATTTTATTTTTCGATGATATAAAAGTTATGGAGGGTTATGATAATTCTTAAAGCCACTATATTTTTATTCCACCGATTTGGTGGAATTGGATGGGTTAGACATTTTATTCCGAACCTACCCTCAGTCTCATTTACTATCTTAAATTATTTTATCATTCTTTTCAATGCATGCAAGCAAAGATCCTAGAGTTCTTGTTCGTAGTATGTAAAATATTGATTCTCTAGTTTACAATTTATCGATACATACATAAGCATCATTCCTCAATTCGAAAGGATAAAAGAGTCTTTTTAATAAAATTATCCTTTTTTATTCATCTCTTAAGTTTTTATCCAAACGAAATATTGATTATCTTATGTCATCCATTATCATTTATATTTATCCAAACATAGGCTAAAATAACCTTCCTCAATCCATAAATTTTCAACTCTTCTTATCCATCTTCAATCTATCCATCATCATCCCTTCGTCACTAAACATCCAAACGAAGCCTAAATGCTTTTGTAGAAGTATTAGATAACTACTTCCCTAGTTTTCTAGTTTTTTTTTATCACCTGCCGTCATCACCGTAGCAGCTGAATGAGTAGACCATTATGTTACCAGCATGGGTCTTCTAGAAGAAGCAATTGTCGAAACACCATGAAGATGTGGATGTTGTAATAGATGCACTTGGTTGCATCTGAGATAATTTTTCACTTCAAATTCAAGTGACCTCATCCCCAACTCACTATGTTCTGTCTAATTCTTTACAACATTTCTTCTTCGCGCCTTAATTCAGATTTAGATCATCTTCTCAGCAGCTCATAAAAGGAAATCAACAATGGCTTATGGATCCTAATTCCAGTAATAATAGGAAAGTTTACTTATGAGCTTTTTGTTATAACTCTAATAAGTACATCCGGATCATGAAAAGTATTTGAACATTAAAGCTGAGGAGATTGCTTTACTAGCAGGGAAAGATTTTGCAACAGGTGGTTTGGCAAAACAATTTTGAGAGGTTGACTTATCGATAAAAAATTAACTTGGGTAACAGACTATCAGTTGGCAGCACCACCAGATTCAAATATGAACTCAGCATCTCCATACCTGAATCCAACCTTATCATAATCTCCTACAACAACGTTCAGTTACAACAGGTATACATGTACAATCAGTAGATGATAACTAAACGAAAACACCAGCCTGTTATTACCTTATTATTGTGCCAACCAACTTACTCCACATAATTTTTAACATGGCTTCCTCTGCCGGATCTTCATCTTCCAGGGTCACATCAAACCTGTCACAAGCATGTTGCCCTCACTATAGGGCCTTTCATCTGTCGGTCATCCACATCACCATGTCACATTGAAGCTTACTATCGTTTAACTATCACCTTTGGACAACTTTGTCTCTTCATGACAAATCATCGGCAATAATTAGCTCTGAAACATATTGATAGAATAGTGGTACCAAAATATAATAGTTACAATAATTAGTGCTGACACCCAACAAAATTAGATCAATTAACCTTGTTATTGTTTATTTAATTTTGATTTTAGGAAAAACGTTAACTTGTCTTTTTTTATTTCAGGGATCAAATAAATTTGGCCGAGCAGAACTTAGGGCAACAAGAAAAGTTTTCGATGAGGTGACAAGGAAACATTTTTGTTGTTAGCTATTCAAGTTCTACTTGAGGCTAGGGAAGGTTGGCCTCACGTTTGAGCAGGGCGACTAGTGCGGAAGTGAGTTTCATTGTAGGAAATGATAATTACACATAAATTTTATAATAATAGTATGTCTTTGTAATAAAAAACTTCTAATGTAGGGCGAATGAAGAATAAGGGAAAAAGTCGAAAGCGACAAAGGACAACCGACTTTCTAAACCTGAATCTCATATTCAAATGGGTTGGTCAATACAAGTCGATAAGCAACGTTGCTAATACAAAATGAAGAGACGATAAGAAATATCTTTTTTGCTCCTTCACTATTGACATCTGGATAAATATATACATATTGAATTCAATATGTACATTGATTGCAATAATAAGGAAATCACTAATTATAATTCATTTGAGAAAATGAATTATCTTGATTTGATATGCAGCAGCCAAGATCCATGACTTCACTTTCAAATATGTGCATACTCAACATTCAAATTCAAATTCTTGATATTTGTCATCCTAGTGTCGTAACATAGTTTTCATTTATTTGCACGGTAAATGCTACCATGAACCACATGATTTATGTTGATTTGATTTTATTTTGTGAGTGATAGAAGATATCACATATCATCTCTCGTAGTTGCCACTTGGTGATGGCATTTCAAAATTTTTGTTGTTCATCATCTAAGCTTAAGTTATTAGTAAGAAAATTGCAATTCTTAATGCAGCAGGAAAAAGAAGGGACCCTGCTGATTTTTGTGTATTTTATGAGGAGTTACAAAAAAGTAAGAAGACGAACGAGTTGGTCACAGAGACATTAAGAAAGCGCTTCATGAGTATCATAATTAAGCAATCATTCTACCAATTCACTACCAGAAAAAGGCTCATTGGCGACTCATGTAGACATCTCCGATGGCTCGCCGATGTATTGCCAAATATTTTGGCTACAACCGAGTCCATAAAGGCCCAAATTAGTGTCGCTCATAAATTTTCACCACATGAGAGACATTAGTGACGTCAGACATACTCTTGCCATGAGCCAGTAATGCCACCTCGCTGGCCCACTTTATGCTTGGGTGAAAGATGTTTGGCGAGAACGGCGAGCTACTGGGGCTTTGATACAACATCTCTAGAGGGCCTCTACAACGCGTCACTATGACGATGCCATAGAATTGGGTCAAACATCTTTGTGTCACTACAAAAAAGAAATCAATTTGCAACAAATGTTTCTAGTAAAAATAAATCTGTCTCAAACTACGAAGGATTTTTAGTCTAAACAAAAAAATCACTGCAAATTAGGATGGAACTTTTATTTGTCCCAATTTTGAACGAATTTTTCATCTACAAGTGTAACAAAAAGTCTATTTACATTATGTGTATCAACTTTATAAGGTCCCCATATATCAGCATGTAATAAGGCAAAAGGTTCAAGAGTAGATGAAATTCTCATAGCGAAAAGTATCTTGGTTCGTTTAGCAAGAGGACAAAATTTTACACGAAAAAATCTTATTGCAAGAAATCAAATTCAATCCTTTCACAAAAGGAAGCTTAGTGAATGAAAAGTGTCCAAGTTTGCTATGCCACAACATGATATCTTCTTCTTATTGAACTGATAAGCTAAGTTTCATCCAGCGTAACCATTTTCAGGTGATATTAGATTGTACAAGTCTCCTCTTTCTCTACTAATCTGCTTCCTTAGACTAGTGCACAGATCCGGAAAGCAAAAAAGCTAGGATAAAATATCACCATGCACTTCAAGTCTTTGGAAGCCTTGGAAACTAAAATGAGGTTGCACTTGAACTCTGGTATATATAACACATATTTAGCAATTGATCTTAAGCAAAAGAAAATGATCAGAATGTGTTACTCGAGAATGTCCTCCATTTGATAATCTGGCATATCTATCATTATGCAACATTTCTCTTTTGTAAGCCAATTCAATTTTGAGTCACAAAATAAGTAGCACTAACGTCTATAATCCAATAATTTGAATTAAGTTATGAAAGGTTACCATCTATACTTGTTAGACAAGAGCAATATGCAGCCTCATTTCCACCCTTATTGAGAAAATTTAACACTTGTTGATATTGTTTTGCTTTTAAGCTGTAAGACTGGTTCTGGTGACTACAGCTTGTTGCGATTGTATCTTTAACAACTGAATTGTCACATGATGATACTTGTGACAAAACTTCACTTGTATTAGATGTGTATTTTGGCTTGTTGAATTTAAAATTGAAGGAAAACCTATCAATTTGTAACACTGCTTTGTCCTGATTTATGACAGTAGTCACAAGATACACTATATTATATTTTAGGTTTCCTTCTGGTTTTGAAGCAAGAAAGGCAGCCTGCGAAACTATTTTCTGAGTATGTTGTTCTCTATGCTCTTCTTCAAAAAACATTGAGTATGCTTGATTTATAGAGGGCAAGGGATTCATGAGTAGAATTTATGATCTTGCAGAAGCAAAGTTCTCATTCAACCTTATCAAGAACTTAATAGAGTTTTTGCTGCAACACATTTTCAGCATAATCCTTTACCTGATCTATGGTAGGTAACTTTGATACCATTGTAGAGAAGTCCTCTGAAAGAAAGGTCAATCCTTTATTCTGCATAATTGAGTTTGTTACGTTGTTGTAGTAGGACTATTCTTATACAAACCCTTTTGTCTTTTATCCTTTCTTTGATACCATGTTAAATTAGATGTGCTACCAACAATCTTAAAAGCTTAAGATGATAGGAAGAGAAATATCTTTATATTTATATCCTTAACACTTAAAGCTCAACATGTGTGTAATTAAAGGAAGAAGTTGATTTTTAATACGAGAAACGATGAGGTTTGACTCAGGACCTCTATCTCTGGCACCATTTTAAATTAGATGTGCTACCAACAACCCTAAAAGCTTAAACCGATAGGAAAAATAACATCTTTATATTTATATTCTTAATAGTGGTGCGCCCAAGGCGATTTTATTTTTTTAATTTTATGGCGGAAATACTTTTTGACCAAATTGAGGTGGAAAAATTGTCGACTATAGTTTGAAGTGGATTGTTTTCCAACTCAAATTGTGGAGGAATTTTTTTGCCTCAAACTTCCATCTCAAATTGTGGCAGAAAAAGTCCTCAAAATGAGACACATTGCATATCTGCCGCAATTTGAGGCAGACTTATCCACTTCAAATTGAGGTGACTTTTGTGTCCACCATATATTGAGATAGACTTTTTCGTCTCAATTTGCGGTGAAAATGTTTTTCGCCACATTCAATGGGTAATTTTCATACGTGCGTCGTCGGTAGCAAATTCCTTGTGGTGGATTTTGTCATTTGCGACAAAACATTTCGCCGCAAATATCGACTTTTCTTGTAAAGTGATTGTATGGAGTCACCATGGCATCGCAAAATAGCTATTTTTTTTTAAAAAAAAGTAACTTATTTTCTTAGCTCTTGCACAATACAACTCATATAACAAACTCTGCAATATTTTTTAAATGGATAACTTAATTAACGGATGTCAGCATGGCCATAAAAATCTGAATACAAAATATCCAAAAGGCCCGGAGGGGGACCTTCCTCCCAAAAAAGGTAAGCTGCCTCCATTCTACCTAACTTGGCAAGCTGATCTGTTGCCTTATTTGCTACTCTATGGCAGTGTGTATATTGAAAAGTTTCAAAATACTCTATAATATTAAAGATGTCGGTTGTGATTTTTACAAATCATATAACAAACCATGCAATTTAAAAGGCACACCATGTGCTCATGAGAGTCCACACCATGTAGTTATAAGAGTTCACACCTTATGGTTATGAATTCACACCTCATAGAAGTACAAAAGTATATGTGACTTATGACACAACAACACAATTTTATAATAAAAATGTATCTCAAACAAGGGTAGCTCAAAAGTTTAACAAGGAGTCCTAACACCTTAAATCTCAATTGTAATCTTCTTAAGTATTGGACATTGATGTGCTTGGACCTATGGTAGGTGGTGGCTAATGGTTGAACTATTGTTGTATGATGCATTTGAGCATCAAGACCAAAGCCCATTCCAATTTCCACAAGGTTGAAGACTTGACTCGATTTGTGGCTCAATTGATGCATCCATGACATCTTTGACCATATCGAGTGCGACGCCGAGGCTATTCAAAGATTCAATTGTACAACCAATTGAGCATCCTCAACTTGGATGACAATGTTGTGGATCCTAACCCACGTAAGTAGCCGCCTCGAGTTGTTCCAACCTACTCTTTCTAGATTTTCGTATCAAGACTAGGCTGACTCGAGGGATCATTTGTGCAATTTTTTTGCACTTCCCATCTAAGTAATTTGAAAATTACATAAGCACCATTAGTAAAAAAAATACAAAGAATATTAGTTAAAAATAACAATTATTTTAAAATCAAACTTTACGATGAGCTGGCAAACTATCTCGTGGCAAAGGCATTAGTCTTCTTTGTTTTGTAGATCCTCTCGTAGAATTAATGATAGTCCGCATCATGCCCTTCTTTGTTTTGCTACAGGCTCATTATGCTACCTTGCTAACGAGTCAATCTGGATCTGCTAAAATTGTTATAGGTTTTATCATTCGGCAGGTTTGTATCACTATAAAAAAAATCAAATTTGCAACAAACATTTGCAGTAAAAATAAATCTGTCTCAAACTACGAAGGATTTTTTAGTTTGAAGAAAAAAATCACTGCAAATTTGGATGGAACTTTTGTTCGTCCCAATTTTGAGCGAATTTTTTTGTCGCCACAAATTGAGGCGGATAAATTCTACCTCGATTTGTGGCAAATTTTTGGCTCACCAAAAATTTAGCAGGACATTTTCGTTCACTTGAATTGAGGCGAAATTTATCCATCTCAATTTGAGACGGATATTTTTTTCCTCAATTTGATGCGGTTTTCTTTTCGTCTCAAATGATGGCAGATTTTATGTCTACCTCAATTTAAGAAGAATAATTTTTGCTAGTAGATTGTTTTCCAACCCGAAATTATGGCGAATTTCTTATCTGCCTCAATTTTAAATGGACAAATTTCGTCCAAAGTTTTGGTGGAATTTTCATCAACCACAAATTGAGGCGAATTTTCCATATGTGTAAAAATCTTCTATTAATATCCCCCTCCTTCACTTCGTTTTTCTTCGTTCAACCCCTCTTCCCTTCGACCACCTCTTCCTTCTTCATTATTAATACATCTCTTCTTCAATCAATTCCTCTTCTTCTTCAGTCGTCATCGGGGAGATCACCTACATATCTACCACTGGTGACCTACTTGACATTTCTATCAACAAGAGGCAAAATTGTTGCAACAAAATCGTCACCAACAAATCTATTGTCCTGGTGATTTGCCTTGGACACTTCCGAATGCATTCTCTACCTTGGATTCCCTTACACAAGGCAAATCTTTGCCTTGGGCGAGGCACCCAAGGCAATCTCTGCCTTGAAGGAGCTCCTAGCGCTGACCTCAGCCTTGAGGCGCCACGCCAAGGATCTCTGCCTTGGGATGTCACCCCGAGGATATCTATCTTGGGGCGCCGCCACAATGCCTTGGGTGGACTGACCAAGCAGCAAATTTTCCTTGGGCGATTGTTAAAATTGATTGATCATCATAGAGTATCCCATACTCGAGTAAAGGAACCAATTAATTAGGAAGAACACACTGTTCCTCACATAGAACTCATATATTTCGAGGAGAGAACTGGAGATTGGTTTCAATATAAAAAACGACATAGAACAATCTTTTTTATTAAACTTTACAACCTCTTCTCCTACCTTTTACACTAATCAGTCTAAAAAAAATAAAAAATAAAAAATAAAAAATAGAAATTTTTGCCACTATTTGTTACGTCGTTACAGTAGCGTATCATACAATTATATATATTCAGATACAAGTATAAATAAACCCTTATGCCTTTTATACTTTTTTTTACTCAAGTTGAGGTTAGAGGACATCTAGCAACCCTAACTTGTCCATGAAATATTTTTGTTGGTACATTCCTAAGCCTCTTGTAAGAATATCTGCAATCTGCTTAATAGTGGGTACATAATTGAACTTCACCGGTTTGCCATCTACCATATCTCAAACAAAATGACAATATACCTCTATATGTTTGGTTCTCTGGTGGAATACTAGATTAGTAGTGATTTGGAATGCAGATTTTCTATAACTATAAACCTGAATTGGTCTATAACTATTTGTATCTCCTAAAACAACCTTTCAAGCCATACAACTTCTACTAGTGACAATGCCATGCTTCAATACTCAGCTTCAGCGAAAGATCTTGCCACAATGTCTTGTTTTGTTTGCTTCCAGGAGATCAAAGATTCACCCAATTTGATACAAAAACCAGAAATTGATTTTCTAGTATGTATATCGGAAGCTCAATCCGAGTCGTACTAATAACAGTTGACTTTTCTGAGCAGAAAAAAATTGCATTTGCCCGATGAACCTTTAATGTACTAGCTATTCTTGAGGCTACTTCCAAATGTGGGCTCTTAGGCTTGTGCATAAACTCACTCAGATGTTGTACAACAAAGGTCAAATCTGGCCTCATTCTTGTTATGTAAATCAATCTTCCAATTAGCCTTTGGTATTCTTCTCGATTACCCAATATCTTGTCTGTATTATTTCTGCCAAGTGCTACATCATAATTGAATGAAGTCAATTTTAAATTCTGTTCAAGAGGAGTCTCTATTGTCTTAGCACCACCTCCCCCTCTCAATCTCAAAATCTGCAATGAGTTCGAGAGCATGCTTCCTTTAGGTCATTAAAATTCCTTTGGGAGACCTCAATATTTCAATTCCCAAAAAATATTTTACATCTCTCATATATTTGATTTTAAGTCTTTGACTTAGTACTGACTTGGTCTCATTGACTAGAATTGAACAATTTCCTGTCAACAAAATGTCATCAACATACACGGGCAAAGCTACAGACCTTTGTGTTGATCTTCTTGTAAACAAAGTATAATCTGATCTACTTTGTTGATAGATATAAGCCAAGAGTATCTCAGTAAACTTAATGTTCCATTGGCATGAAGCTTGTTTAAGTCCATATAGGAATTTGTGCAAATGACAAACTTTTATGCTGCTATTAGAGTTCTCCCCATGTTTGTGTAATCCCTCGAGTATATCCATATACACTTGTTCATGTAAGTCTCCATTCAAGAAGGCATTACTAACATCTAGATGAAGCAATGACCAATTGAATTGTGCAACAATAATAAGAAGAGCTCGAAGAGTTACCACTTTAGCCACAGGTGAAAATGTCTCCGTGAAATCAAAACCTTCTCTTTGATTGCATCCCTAGGCTACAAGCCTGACCTTGTATCTCCCTATCTCTCCTGTAGCTGTCATTTTAACCTTGAACATCCATTTACACCCGATAGGAATTTTACCCATAGGGAATTCAACAATGTCCCATGTGCCATTAGCATCATTCTTGGCTTGATTATAGATTGTAGGCTCATGAACAACATGTAAGGCTGAGACAAAAGATTTATAAGAAGAAGACAAACTTATATAACATATATATTTATCAATTGGATATGGAGTGAAGCTCACCAAATGTGAACCAGAACAGACATAGTCATTCATCCATGTTGGAGGTTTTTTAGTTTTGAGAGGCCTCTGATTAAGAGTAGAAATAACTTATATATTTGTATTAGGAGAATGTAAAATATTATGCAAATGAGGACTTGAAACTAATTGTGTATCATGAGGAATTGGTGAAGTATTATAAAGAGACTAAACATTAGATTCTCTAGGAGCAGAAATTGGAGAAGTATCAGTAACAGGAGCAGGAATGTTGGATGGTTTAAAAGGATCAGAAAATTGTAATGGTTCAGAGACGCTAATAACATTGTCTATGATTGAGTTATGAGCAGAAGCAAAAGGAAAAGCTTGCTCAAAGAACTTCACACCTCTAGTAATAAAAAACTTTCCAATATCCAAGTCCATGACTTCATAACCTTTCCGAGTTAGAGAATATTCCAAAAAACACATTTGAAGGCTCTTTGCTGAAATTTATTAGTCATTTTTAGATTCGTGGCAAAGTACACGCAACCAAAGACCCTCGTATGACTCAGATTAGGAGCTTTTCAATACACTTTTTTTAAGAAGAGATATTATTCAAAGTTGTCAAGGGCATTCTATTAATTAAATGTACTGCTAGTATACTCTCATCCCAAAAGGTGGTAGGAATGTTTGCTTGAAACATGAGTGATATTGTACCTTCTAAAATACATCTTTATTTTCTCTCAAAAATCCCATTCTGATGTGGTGTGTAAACACAAGAACTTTGGTGAGCAATTCCTTTAGAGGACAAAAAAATCTAAACAAGTCCGATTAATAAATTCAGAACCATTGCCAGTTTGAAAAAATTTTACGTTCTTTTAAGGAAAAAAATATGAACAAGTTCGATTAAGAAATTCATAACCATTGTCTGTTTGAAAAATTAACCTTATAGTTGTACTGAGTATCAACCGAGGTAATGAACTTTTGTACACATACTGCAATAACACTTTTCTGTTTGACCAAATAAACTCAGATCACATGAGTATAATCATCTACAATTGTAACAAAAAGTCTACTTCCATCATGTGTATCAACTCTATAAGATCCCCATATATCAACATGTAATAAGGCAAAAGGTTCAAGAGTAGATGAAATGCTAATAGCGAAAGGTATCCTAGTTCATTTAGCAAGAGGACAAATTTTATATGAAGAAATCTAATTGCAAGACATTAAAGTAATCCTTTCACAAAAGGAAGATTATTGAATGAAAAGTGTCCAAGTTTGCTATGCCACATCATGATATCTTCTTCTTGTTGAATAGATGTAGCTAAGTTTCATCTAGCGTAACCATTTTCAAGTGATATCAGATTGTACAAGTCTCCTCTTTCTCTACCAATCTGTTTCACTAGACCAGTGTACAGATCCTGAAAAGCAAAAAAGCTAGGATAAAATATCACCATGCACTTCAAGTCTTTGGAAGCTTTGGAAACTGAAATGAGGTTGCACTTGAACTCTGGTATATATATAACACATTATATAGCACTTGATCTTAAGCAAAAGAAAAAGACCAGAATGAGTTACTCGAGAATGTCCTCCATTTGATAATCTGGCATATCTATCATCTGTGAAACTTTTCACTTTTGTAAGCCAATTCAATTTTGATGTCAAAAAATTAGTACACCTAGTATCTATAATCTAAGAATTTGAATTAAGTTCTAAGAGATTACCATTTATACCTGTTAGACAAGAGCAGTTTGCAACCTCATTTCCACCTTTATTGAGCAAATTTAACACTTGTTGATATTGTTCTGCTTTTAAGTTGTAAGACTGGTTCTGGTGATTGCAGGTTGTTGTGATTGTATCTTTAACAACTGAATTGTCACATGATGATACTTGTGACAAAACTTCACTTGTATTAGATGTGTATTTTGGCTTGTTGAATTTAAAATTGGAGGAAAACCTATCAATTTGTAGCACTAGTTTGTCCTGATTTATGATATTAGTCACATGATACACTATAATATCTTTTAGGTTTCCCTCATGGTTTTGAAGCAAGAAAGACAGCTTGTGGAACTATTTTCTGAGTATGTTGTTTTCTATGTTCTTCTCAAAAAGAATTGAGTATGCTTGACTTATAGAGGGCAAGGGATTCATGAGTAGAATTTATGATCTTGCAAAGTTCTCATTCAACTCTATCAAGAATTTAATTGAGTTTTTGCTGCAACACATTTTCAGCACAATCCTTTACCTGATCTATGGTAGGTAATCTTGGTACCATTGTAGATAAGTCCTCCCAAAGAAAGGTCAATCTAGAATAAAGGTCAATCCTTTATTCTGCATAATTGAGTTTGTTACGTTGTTGTAGTAGCGTATCATATGGTTATAACTATTCATATACGAGTAGCAATAGACCCTTTTGTCTATTATCCTTACTTTGATACCATGTTAAATTAAATGTGGTACCAACAATCTTAAAAGCTTAAGTCGATAAAAAGATAAACATTTTTATATTTATATTCTTAACACTTCTCCTCACGTGTGAGTTGCTGATAACTTTGGTCTATCCCAAAGGCCAACATGTGGATAATTGAGGAAGGAAGTTGATTTTTAATACGGGAAATGACGAGATTTGAACTCAGGACCGCTATCTCTGACACCATGTTAAATTAGATGCGTCACCAACAATCCTAAAATCTTAAACCGATAGAAAAAATAACATCTTTATGATTATATTCTTAACAGTGGTGCGCCCAAGGCAATTTTTTATTTTTTAAATTTTATTGCAAAAATAATTTTTGACCAAATTGAGGTGGAAAATTTGTCAACTGCAGTTTGAATTGGATTGTTTTTCGCCTCAAATTGTGTAGGAAAATTTTTGCCTCAAACTAAGGCAAACTCCTTTCCGTCTCAAATTGTGGTAGGAAAAGTCCTCAAAATGAGACATATTGCTTATCTGCCTCAATTTGAGGCGGACTTATCCACCTCAAATTGACGTAATTTTTGTGTCCACCACAAATTGAGACAACCTTTTTCATCTCAATTTGCGGTGGAAATGTTTTTCGCCACAAATTTATTTTCAATGGGTAATTTGCGTACGTCTGTCGTCGGTAGCAAATTCCTTGTGGTGGACTCTGTCATTTGTGGCGAAATATTTCGCCGCAAATATAAACTTGTCTCGTAAATTGATTGTCTGGAGCCGCCATGGCATCACAAAATAGCTATTTTTAAAAAAAAATAACTTATTTTCTTAGCTCCTACACAATACAACTCATATAACAAACCATGCAATTTAAAAGGCATACCATGTGCTTATGAGAGCACACCATGTAGTTATAAGAGTTCACACCACATGGTTATGAATTCACACCTCATAGAAGTACAAAAGTATACGCGACTTATGACACAACAACACAAATTTATAATAAAAATGTATCTCGAACAAGGTAGCTCAAAAGTTTAATAAGGAGTCCTAACACCTTAGTCTCATCATTGTAATCTTCTTAAGTATTGGACATTGATGTGCTTAGACCTATGCTAGGTGGTGGCTGACGGTTGAACAATTGTTGTAGGATGCATTTGAGCGTCAAGGCCAAAGCCCATTCCAATTTCCACAAGGTTGAAGACTTGACTCGATTTGTGGCTCAATTGATGCGTCCATGACATCTTTGACCATATCGAGTGTGACACCAAGGCTATTCAAGGATCCAATTGTACAACCAATTGAGCGTCCTCAACTTGGATGATTGATGCATGCATTTTACAACATATTTTAGGCTTGCATTAGGCATTATTTTCAGTCATTTTGTTAGTGCATGCATCTATTTTCTATTTTATTTTATTATATTCTTTCAAGTCCGAAATATACTCTTGTTTGGTGTATTTTGTAGGAAATCGCATGGAAAGGGTGGAAGAAGGATCGAAATCAACAAAATATTGCAAATGGACGTGCTCTGGAGGAAGAAATCAATAACCTGCAGCCATCACGGGCCGTGACAACATGTTACGGGCCGTGATACATCAGTACTAGCAATAGCGAAGCCTGATCGTGCGAAGGCAATGCATATTCCTTCTGCCATTACGGGCCGTTATGAAGTCTATCACTACCGCGAAGGGCGTATCACGACCACCAGCCGAGAGCCTGCAACCAGAAATCAGATCTATCACGAGCCGTTACAATATGTTACGGGCCGTGAAGGGTCATATCACGGAGCATTACCTATTATCACGGCGTCGACAGAAGCAGTAGAATGGAAGTCCATAATTGTTACGGGCCGTAATACTACGTTACGGGTCGTAAGTTGCGAGATAGCTAGAACCAGAAGTGCCTAGAGCCCGAGTTACGGGCCGTGATGTACCATTACGGGTCGTGATGACCTGAGGAATAATGAAGTAATCTTCATTTATGGACCGTGCCATTCTGTCACGGGCCGTGATGAAGTTATGCAGATTCGGGTATTCGAGATTTTGATATGATTCGACGGCCAAGAAGTTCAAAATTTGATTGAAGACTTTGAAGATTAGATTACTATCATATTTCTGAGGATTTGCACAAGTTTTATTGGACTCTTATCATCACCGTTGATCGAGGAGCAGATTTGATCCAAGGGTTCATATGTAATGCTGATTTAACCCTAAGAAACCCTAGGTATAAAAGGATTTTGTTTGCAACCAGAGAGGTTATCCTGGAGAATCCTGAAGAAACCAAGGACAAATTTTATTCTATCCAGAGATCTAAGGAGGAGGCTAGGGTGCAGCAGAGGAGAAGAAAGCCAGAGAACGAAGATTATTCCGAAGGGCCGCTGAGGAGGAGTTCATCATCCGTGAAGGAGTTGTTCGTCGTCTTTCACAACATCCAGAGGAGTATTCTCTGTTTCACACGTCATTAGGATGAATTCTGTAATCCTACTCTGAATATTTTATATTTAGTTTATGTTTTGAGACTATTGTTGTTCCAGATTTTATATAGCTTTAGAGACTTTTCATTGAATTGATTATTCATGAACATGTTTGCCTATTTTTTTAGTTTGAACAATTGATCATTNTATATTATTATTATTATTACTTATAGTTTTATATTATTAGTTTTCTGAAACACCCATCCTGAAATCAATGTTATCTCCTATTAGCCCAGAATTCTGATTAGGTAGTTATATAATTCCTCGTGGGATCGACAACTCTACTCTTACACTTTATTACTTGTTCGACTAGTGCACTTACTAGCATTCCGATTTGCCTGTGTCAGCATTTTTCGCATCAATGATGATGTCGTGGATCCTAACCCACGTAAGTAGCCACCTCGAGTTGTTCCAACCTACTCTTTCTAGATTTCCTTATCAAGACTAGGCTGACTCGAGGGATCATTTGTGCAATTTTTTTGCACTTCCCATCTAAGTAATTTGAAAATTACATAAGCACCGTTAGTAAAAAAATACAAAGAATATTAATTAAAAATGACAAATATTTTAAAATCAAACTTTCGATGAGTTGGCAAACTATCTCATGGCAAAGGCATTAGTCTTCTTTGTTTTGTAGATCCTCTCGTGGAATTAATGATAGTCCCCATCATTCCCTTCTTCATTATCCTATAATAAGTCAACATTGAATATTTTTATTACAAAACAAAAATTATACATAATCAAATAATTTCATAAGATTCTTGCACAAATGATTAGTATAAAAAACTATTATTAAAGCATAAGAATATACAAATATCTTGTAGCACACAAGTTAACAACAATAATATGTTATTAACTAACTTAATGACTTGAAGTCCATCTGGTCATAACACAAAGTTTGCTATCAAGAAACAAACTTGAACAAAAGCAACACATATGGTACACAAATAAATCTCATATGATTGTTGTTATATAGATGGATGATTGTTAGTTGGATAGATTTTTAAGTTGTTTCAATATCATGTAAAAAGATTAGTTCATAAATTCTTTAAGTACTTCCAAATGAGAAGAAAGACAGAGTTTTCTCTTGTAGCTATTCTATGTTCTTAGTTTTTCTTATGGTATTAGAACTTAGGTCCGAAATTATGAGTTCATTTGCTAAAATGAGCAATCATAAAAAAAACACCATCTATTTATTTGGTGAATTCATCGGACAATCCAAGGATTTAGCTCATGTCATACCTATTGAATTGTTCCAATTACCTAGCTTGGTCTCAAGTAATGTAAAATGCATTGCATGCAGAAAACAAGTTAGGTTTCATCAAAGGGTTGATCAAGTGACCAAATAAAGGAGATCCACTTCAAGAGTATTGGGATATTTTCAATTCCATGATCATAGAATGGATTTCCAAATTGTTGAAGAAAGATCTTCAGCCAAGCATCTTGTATGTTGAATAAGTGAAAGCCTATTGGGACGATCCCAAAGAGTGTTTCTTTAAAACCAATGAAACATGAATTGATAAGTGAATGAAATGAACGCAAATCGACTCCTTTCGTTATTAAATTTGAGATTATTTAGATATTATTTATGTCCAATATTCGAAGATCTACACAAAGTTGTATTTGTTTTGACAGGAGACGGCAAGCACACGAAATCGGAAAAATATCAAGTATTCAGCGAGAATACGGTCGCCCCGGCAAAGAGAATACGGTCGTACAGACGCTGAGGAAGAAAGACAACTGAATGAAGGAAGAATACGGTCAGACCGGCGTGAAGAATACGGCTGTATTGTCAACCTGAGCAGATTTCAGTCTGGCGGTATTGAATTGTACGACCGTATTGTACTTCAGTCTGTATTGCGATACAATATCGATAAGGCCGTATTGGATTTTTCGGTCCACCCGTATTGGAAGTTCTGAAGGCCATTTTTATATATTTTTATGGGTATTTTGGTCATTTTGTAACGGGTGAATGTTTTTGGACTTAGAAAGTATAAAAGGGGAGAAATTAGGTCGATGAATGGGGGACGACGGTTGAGAACGAACAAAGAGGGCTTGTGGAGAAGGGATAGACGGTTTTGGAAAATCTCAAGAACGCAATTTCTGTAATTTTTGAACATATTCGTATCTTCGTGTTTTGGATTTGATGAACATGTTTTTCGTAATGGAATCATTGTTCTTATCTCTTATGATGCGTGGATAATTTCCCTGATGTTCTAGGGTTTGGAGAAAATTGGGGATTTTGTATGTTTTCATTAGATGATCTATGGTGATGCATGAAAGTTACCTAACAATTTCTCATGTGCAGATCTAAACGTGATTAGCTATCTGTTTAGGTCATTCTAGGTCTTTTTGGGGATGAAAATCTTCTGATAGATTTGTAGCTTTGTTATAACTCTTGCCCTAGAAATAGGTTTTTGTTATAAAATTTATCGTCGTGAACTTGATATGAGGGTGGTTTTCATATGTGAAAAACGAGAATGTTTGCGTATGAAAAATTACTAAGTATATATGATTTTGAAAAAGATATATATAAAAAGAATTGAACGACATCGAATCACCAATTACATATTGCTTAGAATGCTGATAAAAATCCCCAATTTGATTCAACCCTAGAACATCCCAATCTTTTTGGGAATTTAGTATCGAACTCATATCTCTTTAGTCGTTATAGTATATAATATTTCTTTTATTGCATGTTTACTTTGTTTTCTTTTCCCTCACCGATAACTGAGTTTAGATAATAACAAAACCATTTCAAATTTAGTAATTGAAACCTCTCCCTGTGGGTTCGATATCTTTTATTACTACATAGGATTTTGTGCACTTGCAGAATTGCTATCAAGTTTTTGGCGTTGTTGCCGGGGAGAGGTATCAATATTGAATTTTTGGAATTTTTTATTACTCTAGACACTTGTTTTTCTTTGTTTGTGTATGCACTATTCTTGCAGGACCTTAGAACGTTCAACCCTGAAATAGAGAGGACCTGCAGAGCAAATAGAAGAGCAGAAAGACTTAGAC
>LTAE01008491.1:0-15997 GCA_001647135.1 Pontederia paniculata | reverse complement strand
GAACTTTGAGCAAATGGGTAAGTCTCAAACTTACCTCTACATACATTGATATGCATAGTCATTACTTAGAGTTCTTTCATGCTATTAGGATGGAACATTCTTATCTCCATATCGTTTCTTACAAATAATCCGTAATACTATTTTCCTTTGCGCAACTATAGGTTATACATATGGTGTAGAAAGAGTATATATATTTGAAATAAATAGTTAATCATAACATGCACTTAAAGTTATGTAATTTGTATTAAGGTATTTTTCTTTGTTCAGAGTGGCCGGACCTGGTCGGAAAGAAAGGCTTGGAAGCCAAAATTATCATTGAGAATGAGACGGATCACTATGTTCATGTTCAATATATACCCTGCAACAGAACTAGGATTCAGAATTATGATCGCCACCGTGTTTGGCTCGACATCAAGATTGCGCCCGATGGAAGCTTCAACAATGGCATTGTATGTCGTGTCCCCAAAATTGGGTAATCTTATTCCAAGAAGAAACTAATTCAAAGCATCGACATGCAATATGAACTAGTTAATGCTCATGTATCATTTATATATGTTGGCAGCAAGTTCAGCTTGTAGCAAGTAATCCATATATGGATTATTACTAAAAGAATTAATGATCAATAAAGCATGCTATGTTCAGGAGTACAAGTTTACTCATCTTTCTATTATTTTTGTTTTAGCCGGGAGTTCGAGTTTATCTCTAACTTCGATAATAGTCTTATTTTAAGTGAAATATTAGTCATCTACAAATCTACTTAAAAGTTTGGTTGTCAATCGTTTTAATATATTTGAATTGGAATTTTTTGAACTTAACAATTTCTGTTTTGGGGTTTCTTCCAAGTGTTGATGGATTTTAAAATCTTTTTGTCAACTATCCTTAACCATAATGAAATTATCAGTTGTGTTTTATTTTACATGGTTGCATATCATTTTAACTCTTCCTAATTTAAATATCAATTACTTTATTTTATTTTAAATTTAATATTTCATATTAAAAATAAAGGAGTTATAAAATTATTAATAAATTAAATAAATTCATATGTTTACATAAATATTCTCAAATTATGCCACATCGTAAGAAAGATTAGAATACAATGCATTATATATGGATGGCTTAAAATGGTTTATAGTGCGATAGAAAAACTCTCAATCTAGAAGAACATTTTAAACAAATATACTGTTTTCTTTTCTTGCTTTAGTTTAATATTCTCACTTTCCTTCAATGGTAAAAAGACAAATTCAATCTGAAACACAGGAAAAATGTAGCCAACAATACCGTCGTGAAATTATTGAAATGCGCATTGTACATTTTTATAAAATCACGTTTCCCATTTACTGTGGTAGATAGAGTACTATTCGTTAAAATTCCAAGATTTCTATTAATTCGAATTCATTTTCTCATACAAATAAAGAATTAAATTTATGCCAATCCTTAAATTTAACATATTATTCTTTAAACTTTACTATCGTCCACGTGTATTCCTTCAAATTCTCAAACACTATTAAAAAAATTAATTATGTATTTTCATTTTTACTTTCTTACTTATATATTGGAACCTCTTTTATTTTTCTTTAAAAAATCAATTAGTGTAATAAATATTTCGTAAATTGTATGGAAATAATTTAACAAGTAATAAGAAAAAAAATAATACTAAAATTTGAAAGATAAAACATATAAATTATAAGAAACAGAAGAGGAAAATATAAGTAAAAAACACACACAAAAATGATAAACCAAAAAATTATTCTAAATATACCCCCTCTGAAAGAAAATATGAAAGAGAAAAACAAAATTACTTAAAAAGTTAAAAATATAGAAAATTATATTGGCTTATAAGATAAGTAAATATCTTCTTATTGAAACCGAAAATTTACTTTTGAGATTTGAGTGGGGGCCGCGCGAACGCGTACCCCCACTGCCACAAATTACGACGTCCACTCTCCTACGAGGAAAGGCCTTTCTGAAGACATTGAACAGTTAACCTGGGTAAATTTTTTAGCCGTGTTGGAGACCTTTCTCTCATCTTCCCAGGTAGATATTTGAATCAAAACCCAACACAAAGTGAAATGATAATCTGGAAGATCTTGAACACCATGATCAGCAATTTAATTACTGAGATAGGCCTTTGATGTGCTGTAGGTTATTTTCTCTAATCAGCAACCTCAGGTGTTCATTACATCTAGCACCTCCCTCAGTCAAGCACCCTGCAGTGCTCTCCCATGTGCATCAACCAAGCAGCTAAAAAAACACACAACAACATTACATCAGAATTCTCAATGTATCTCGGCAGAGCCCTTATTTCCATTCCATTCCATATGTGCTCTGATAAGAAAACAATGTGATATAATACAATCTGGATCCTTTCAGATTTCATCAATCTAAATATATGTATTCAATCTGATTAGATCTCCTGCTCTCCCAAATGCATCATTATTATAAATCTAGTGATAAGTAGTCATTAATATGTCAATGATATGTGTATGTCTTAGTTTTATATATATATTATGTGTATTTATTAGAAAAAAAGATAATTGATGTATATATGTAATATTAGTATTATAATAATTATGACAAGTATTATCCTATCTTTTGTTGATCACATAAAAATTGCAGGTTTTATTAATTTAATATTTTAATAGAATTTAGTATCTAATATAGAAAAATAGAACTATGAAAATAACAAAGAGATTTAGAAAATAGGTGACATAATTAANAAATTGCAGGTTTTATTAATTTAATATTTTAATAGAATTTAGTATCTAATATAGAAAAATAGAACTATGAAAATAACAAAGAGATTTAGAAAATAGGTGACATAATTAAAAGTCCAAAGTTTTTTTATTTATTTTAATGTAATGCCAATTAGTTTTTTTGGATATAATGTATATACTACAAATGAAAAACACATACATAAATTGAAGATAACACCAATATGTATCACTTGAAAAACAATATATGTTGCATGACTAACATTTTCTAAAGCAATATAAGTTCTACATATATGAAACACAAGAAATTGTTGCCAACAAACTCCTTCGTGAAATTATTGAAGTGTGCCTTGTATATTTATATAAAATCAGTTTTTTTTAAGTTTCAATCAATTATAATTGGAATAGAATATGGAGATGATGGTTGCAATTCCAACTTGAATGCACAAACCGTTATAAGTGTGAAAGTAACATCATTTTCCTTTAATCTTAATTCTCCCTCTCCCAATCTACATTATTGGTGATCATTTGACAATGATCGCAATATAGAAAATCAATTTACCTGAATTCTTGTTGCGCACCATGAATGAATGCGCGCATGATAGAAAATCAAAAGTTTGCAATTTCAACTTAAAAGACTGCTCCTTAATCTAAATGATGCATCCCTAATATTTTGTTACATCTTTTAATTAAATATCAAAATACATCTTTATATAAAAAATCAATTTTTTTGTTTTATTAAAGATAATTTATTACTTTGAATTTAATTCTCACATTCCCTCACCGTTTTTAGACTATTCGTTAGTTTCTTGAATTTTTTGTGAAAATCTTATGTTGCCAATTGTAGTACATGTACATAAATATCCTTTAATGTGGATCCGGCAGGTTCGGTGCTCATTAGATGGTTTGACATGTGGAACATGATTTTGAAAAATTCTAAAAGTATTTTGGATCATAAAGTTATTTTGTGCACTTCAATATTAAAGTATAAATGTGTAATTTGAAAACATATGTTAAGAATATAAATATAAAGACGTTACTTTTTTTATCCACTAAAGTTTTTAAAATTGTTGATAGCACATCTAACTTTACATGGAATCAGAGTTATACAGAAGGAATGTTAAAAATATAAATATAAATATGTTTCTCTTCCTATTGGTTTAAGTTTGATAGATAATTATTTATATTTTCATATAAATAGATAATTTATATTATAAAGTAAATGTCGCGGCATGCAATTGATTTTTATAATTTACCGTTTGCAAAGTTTTAATCTTATCAGAAATTTAGATAATAAGTTGTGATGATCATACTTGGGTTAAGCTTAATATACAGCCTTCATGCTCAAAGGTCTGGATTTCACTCATGATTTCGCTCATTTTGAATAAAAATTGTAGCCAAGCTTTAAAACAATAATCCATGATGAACAAGTCTACATCAACATATGCATGAGATCTTAGTTATGTCTTTTAATCTTTTCACACTTTTATGATATTTTGTGACATAAGTTTTTTCTAAGTATTTTGGAATTAAGTTAAAAAAGTCTTTGAAGCAGCCACACTTCATACTAATATAGGTAAATCCTATCGGAAATATCTCATAATAAGCATTTCATCATAAATGTATCATATAAGTCTATTTCTAATTATGCTTATCTTAACCATTTTATTTATGGTACTAAGTGTTCTTAAACAGCGATAGATTTTGTTTCGTTCCTACACTTTTTTACAAGTAAATTCTCGAAATGGTCTTTCAACTTTACTCTATTTCCTAGCATGGTCACTAAACTTTGCTTAGTAATTAAATGGTAATTATAAATTTGAAAGTAAATGATTGTAATTAGAATTTTTTTTATGATTTACAAGAGTTACTTTTTCTTAGTTTGGATATATATAAATGAAAATTTTAAAAATAAATTAGGTTGTTTGGTTGAAGTTAAAAAATTAATGTAAATATTTAATTAGAATAAAATATTACCACGTATTATAAATAAATTAATAAATAAATAATTGAAATGTAAGTTAAATTCAAAATTATTGTTTTACTTTTTTTCTTATTTTATTTTTATTTTTATTTTTATTATCTTTGATCTTTTGATGTAAGTGTACTTATCTATAACTGAATTTCCTATACAATTTCATGTACAGTAAGTGCAATTACTTGTTGTAGTCAACTTTACTTCTAATCAAACAAAATATTTATGTTCCAATCAGAATTCCAATTAGATCATTTTAACCGGTTATAGTAGGTTAATGTCCATATAGACACTTTTCATGTTTTTATTGATCATTAAAAAAATTTCTCACTCGTCCTTCTATTGCATTAGAGAGACAAGGATGGACCGGTGGCTCATTCTCTTTCCTTCGCAATAGGCAATGAGGGGGATAATGAGGGCTGTCACCCTTTTTTTCTTTGTTTTAAATTTTTTATGATTTTATTAAGTTATTATTAATTTACTGTTGATTTGGAGGAGGGACAATTTTTATTGATGAATATTAATGTAGTGGAGAGATAGGCATGTGTAGCCCTGCAGGTAGATTTGGAGGAAAAAGAAAATGTGGTTTGCTTGAAAACTGACACAAAATGAGTAGAGTGTAAAGATTTCCAAGTTAGATGTCATGTGATTAAAAAATGAAGTTTAATAATTGTCTGAGGAAAATATAAAGTTGGATTATGGTTTGGGAAAATTAACACCAAAAGTCATCACCACCATCACCCTTACCTGCTCATGTTGCTAAGACACCACATTAATTGTCTAAGTTTCCACCTATTGGTCGAGCTCTGAATCCCTTGCCTAATATAAAAAAAATACTATTTTAAATATATTATAATGATGTATATTAATATAAGAGATAAATTTCATAAAGATTAAATAAAATATTATAATAATAAACTATAAAAAAATAATTTTCTTTGTTATTAACACAGATTTTTTATTTATAATAATAAAGTTTAATTTTTATTCCGATGTATAAAGAAAATAATTACAAAATCTCCAAAGAAAAAAGTTAAAATAATTTTAAATAGATTATCAAGAAGAGATAACTTTTATAATGACTGTTAAATTAAAATTATATATAGCAAACAAAGGTATAAACTATATTAAATTAAAAAAAATTCAACACATGAATTTTTAAAAAATAATCTAAATTATTAAACAAGTAAGATATAATAATTTGTAAAAAAAAATTGACTTATGAAATTACATTGAAAAAATGATTTTCGTAAATACTATTGTTTTAAATATTATATTAATTGACATATTTATATTTGCTTAAATTTTAATTTATTTTTCATTTCTATATTTAGAGAATATCAGCAAGTACAACAACAACCATGACGACCACAACAACAAAAACAAAAATAACATCTTATAGAAAAAGTTCATTGTAAATAATAATAAATTTTGTTATATAACATAATATTTGTATAAAAAAATATTTTTGCATAATAAAACATCCTCTTTCTTATTTTAGTCCCACATTTGAAGCTTATCAAATGGAAAAATAGAATAAAAGATTTATGATTATAAGAAGAGATGATTTTTAGAATGAGAGTTAAGTTGAAAACATTATGTAAAACTATAAGGATTGTTTTAAAGAGTCATAAGTAAATTAAATTAGGAAAATTAGACGTATAAAAATTTGATAATAACAATTTAATTTAGAAATGATTATAGATGCATATGACATATACTTTTAAAATTTTAAATTTAGAAATTAAAATTTCATTAATAATTCTCTTATAAAATAAATATTTTTTTTACACAGAGTTTTCTTGTGTTTAGAGTTATAAAATTTGATTCTTATCAAATAAGAGAGAATTTAATATGTCTCAATGTGGAGAGATGACAACTTTAGGGCTCATGTGTTGGACGAAAAAAAATGAGGTTTGGACTAACTTTTTTCCCAATGAGCTTTTAGAAGATTTTTAATTTAGAAATTTGATTTCCAAATGTGCTAATAGAATCTTTTTTGAAAAAAAAACTCATTGATAGAGCCAAATCCATGGGAACAATCGGTTCCCAAACTTGCCCTTAATCTATGGTACATATTAGTTTTTTTTAATTTAAATATCATCGTGGATGTCATTGTGACTTTTAAACATCACTTGAAATTAACTTTCTAACTTTTAGGGTCCGTTTGGTAATAACTGGAAAATTTCCATTTAATTAAAAAAAATTATAAAAAGACACCTCTGCAAAAGTACCTTTCTATAGTTTCCATGGAGTTAAAAAACTATAGATTCATAACTCATAGTTTTAATTCCAAACTGTTTTTGAAAACTACTATTTAATATTTTCTTATATTTTATAAAAGTACATGAAAAAATAAAATAAAAAAACATATAAAAAAATTAAAAAATTACTCTACGAATTTTTTAGGATTCTTGGTTGTTACTAGCCAATTAAGCATTATATCATATACATCAATTTTAATTTTATACATCCTGTAAATTTTTTACTTTCAAACTATCATAATCAAACTAGTGAAAGTAACTAATTCTAAATTATATTAAAAATATATACGCAAGTCCAGTACAAAATATAGCTCAGTGTCATAATCATTAATTTCACATACTTAAAGGGTATTATAGTCTTTTCTTAAGATAAGAAAAATAAATAAATAAAATAATTTTATTAGGTCATACTTGCACGACACATGTCTTGTGGAGGTATATATATACATCGTTATTTTTTTCTCCCACTCCCTATAGTATTTCCCCCTCTCTCGATATCGACCTTTATCATCCGTCGCAAGGGCATCTTCGATCGCGATTTCATCAGAAGAAAATACAACATAGATGATCTTGACGAAGCGTGTGCATTGACACCCGCATCAGATGCTTTCGTGGTGGGAGAGTAGCTCGGACGGATCAAAATTATTGATAGAATGCGAAGGAACTCACGAGTCGATAAAGCAATTTCTATCGACATCCTTTCTGGTGAGCTAGAGTTGATAATAAATGCCTTAGGAGATTATTTACAACTAGTCCTAATGGGGTTTTGATGGAGCAATGTCGTCGTTATATTGATTTCCAATGCGTCGTCATTGTCCATTTTCTCTAACACTCGATTTCCTTCCATGGATACTAGTGAATGCTTCACTACAATGAACTAGTGTATGTTTCATTATAGTTAGACTTATACTCTAGATTACTACAATGATTGAAATATCACCTCTCGTCATCGAAATGGTAAACGTCAAGGGTCATCGGAGACTCATTCCAGTTCCATCAGTAAGCAATTGTTAGTAATTGAGTAAGAGACAATTGCAGGACAGTAACATAGTCGCTAATCATGCTAATGTATGTCCGATTGTAGTACCGTTCTATGTCCGATTGTAGTACCGTTCACTGTTGTGCCACTATTGAACCTGACAGAGACTACTGGAGCAGAACAAGGAAGGGACAACCAACACTTGGTGGATGAACTCTCTTGTTGTGGTAAGCATATGGCCCAACACTTGTAGTGCAAACTTGATGTGTGAATATGGTCGTACCAAGACATGTATAAGTAGGAATAATTGTCATAAGTTAAGATAATTAAAAATAATGATTATTGTTAAATGCATAGTAGTATTAACTAGTGATAAGTAATGAGTTAATTGATTGTTATACTACATGGTTAAATGTTAAATTGATTTGCAACAATGAGTAGTATGAATTAATTAGAATAGTAATTTTGAATTAAGACTTAATAATAAATTGGACTATTGTTCAAATACATGTTTAACTTAGTGGTTTAGTATAATTTGAATTTTTTGTGTCAAAGTGAACGTACAAATAATTATAATTAAATGTGTTAATTTTAATTATCTATGTATATATATCCGTGTAGGGATAAAATTACATATATATGTGTGTGTTTAAACATTTATATACAATGTAACTATATAAATAAAGGGAATTAACTCACATATAGTTATATCTCATAATTAGTGTACATAATCCTTGCAAAATACTTAAATTTCTTTTTTTTTCTTTTCTTTCAGCTTAAGGATGCCAAAGTGGAATTGTAACACAATTTCTGCAATATTACATTTAGAAGATATTATCAATGAAACTAGACAAGTTCAATGTTTGAAATGTACAAATAGAGGTAAAACATCAATTTTTTTTTAAATTGTACTAATTATTTAGAAAAAGATTAATTAATATTAACTTTTTTACATAAGTGAAGGTGCAAATTGTAAAAAACACATAAAAAACAAAAAAGAGAGAAGAGAGAACTTAGTATTGATTATTTAAAAATATCCCTCAAAAAGTTAAAAAAAAAATATTGCAATCACCTCCTTCTCTGATTTTTTTAAATGTTTGAAAGGTACAAATAGAGGTAAAACATCAATTTTTTTAAATTGTACTAATTATTTAGAAAAAGATTAATTAATATTAACTTTTTTACATAAGTGAATGTGCAAATTGCAAAGAACACATAAAAAAACAAAAAATAGAGAAGAGAGAACTTAGTATTGATTATTTAAAAATCTCCCTCAAAAAGTTAAAAAAAATAAAAATAAAAAAAAGATTGCAATCACCTCCTTATCTGATTGTAAAGGAGGAGGGAGCTCACTCTCTTTTCCTTACATTAGGCAATGAGGCGGACGATATTCTCCTCATCGAAAGGGCATAGCACAGGGTTGTCACTTTTTTTCTTTGTTTTTCTTTGTTTTTTTTTATTTTTTAATAATTTTATTAAGGTATTATTAATTTATTGTTGAATTTTTGGAGAAAATTTTTTTAATAGTGAATCTCAATGTAGCAAACTTATGTTTTGAGAAAAGAGAAAATGTGGATTAACTTGAAAACCAATAGAAGAAGAATGGAAAAGAAAGAAAATGAAAAACTATTCTGAAGTAGTTAAAATACATTGATGCTGATCAACTCACCTTCACTTTTGGAAGCAATTCTTCAGGCAGAGAACCATCTGAATAGCAAATAAACTCAAAGAATATATCAATTGCCCCAGGATCAAGTCCAGGTTGTAAAATAATTTGTACTAGTTCATCTGTCATCGTGGATGTGTCATGCTAACACTGCAAACAATTCTTATTAGATCATTCGCTACATATCCAATAAGTAGATAAACTGAGAAATTTTTTTTTGGGTAGTTATTAGTTACTACGTCAAAATTCGAACAAAAAGAGAAATGACTTTGAAGACTATGCTAACTTTTTCAGACATGGTAGGTTGTATAATTCCATATTTTTAAAATGAATCCTCTACAACATTTGATAATCTTACTTCTGTCAATTACCTTTAAGATACTCAAAAGGTTGATAAAAGACAAATTTCCGGAGAAGTATTTGAAACTCATTACAGTATTTCATTTTAAAGCAATATAATCTCAAGAAAATTTAGCATAAATATTTAGGCCGACAACTAATCGCATATAAGTTTCTCCAAGAAGAGGAAGTTACAAAGGTGCACACCTCAAGGAGAACAAAAGGAAGGTGAAAGTTACTTGAGCTACTTATGACATTAACAAATACTTGTATGAAGATACTTTGCATAGTTAAATCTTTGTCATTCTAACAGCAGAGACAATTTTAACATGAGTTATTATATCTATTCAAAGTCATGATGTTTTCAATAGCGTAAGACTCCTTAGTTTCATAAACGAGAAATCCAATTGGTGAACTCAAGTTGTAAGACTCAAGAACTCCACAACCTTGAATTGTTATTCTAATGCATTCTCAAAATTTAGTTAGCCTTAATCCATTTATTTCCTTAGCTAATGTTCTCGTCCTTGAATTTTCTCCAATGAATTTCTTTTTGAAGAGGGACAATAGTTTATTTGATGAAGTAATATATCATTCAGAAAAAATAATGTCTCAAGATTACATTTTAAGGACATTGACTCTTTCAGGGCTACATTATGAAATAACTTTTTCATCATATCGCAAACTATAGGAAAACAAGAAAGTGGTTATTTGCAACAGAACATCTATAATAAAAGCATGAAATACAACAATACTAGAATTAGCAGCGGCTTACAAACTCATCTTTATGCCATAGAATTTCATATACTAAATAAGAACTTCAAAACAACTTAACATTCTTTAGGTAGTGATAAGTTAACTTAAATTCTTTAAATGACAAATAGGCCATAACTTTATTTTTTTATTTTTTTATTTTTTTTATTTTTTCTTACTCATCCTCTAATCTCAAGCTTAAGAATGGAGAAGGCTCCAGATCCACCAGATGTTGTCTCCTCCTCGTCTCTCCTCCTCCATCCCACTTTGTAGATCCTCTCCCGCATACGTCTGGATGCTCCATTATCCTTTTTCTTCCTCCCAACTCCTCCCTTCCTCCACTACTCCCGACATTGATGTTTCCCCCAAATCTGCAAAAAAATCACGAAGATCATGGTCTAATGTTATGCGTGATAGGGTCACTTCGTCGATCTCGTTGTAATAGCTCCGCAAGATACAAAGTTCCAACACCGAGGAGATTGTTATCTCCCCTTGAGAGGTGGCCTCAAAGAGTGCATAGTTGCACAAATGCCTCATGAGAAAGTATTTTTGGGAACAATGCCACCGTAAAACAATTGAAGAGCACACTACCTTCACTCTGGTCACTAAAAGGAGGATTGAAAATTATTGATATGGGTAATCTTTACTTGATGTTTCAGTTTGATTATATGAATGATAGATCACATGTTCTTACATGGGGACCTTGGACTACCTAGGGAGCTATTCTCAGTGTTGCCAACCGAAAAAAACCTTTTTTCTGCCCATTGGAGGAGCAGACCACATCGACACCCGTTTGGATCCAACTGCCATGATTGGCCTATGAGTTAACTAACATAGAGACAATTCTTCGCATTGTCGGATGTTTTGGTAATCCTCTTAAGATAGACGAACATACTCTCAAGGGTGAAAATGTACATTCGCACGGGTGTGCATAGAACTCGACATAGCAAATCCAATCAAGCAAGGTATTTGGACTTGTACACCAGATGGAGGGCGTTATTTTTAGGCGGTCTCATATGATAATTCATAATTCTGTTTTGGATATGGTTGTGTGAATCATCAGATAAGAGCTTGCCCCAATCGGTGCAACGATCTGCTTCTCGCGCCCTCAACAAGCCAACCAAGAAGCGTTCAGAGGGGAGTCACTTTTGTATGGCCCATGGATACACTCTTACCAAGCTCATCGGAGATGCCCGCTTGGAGTTATGGATTCTGGTAAGCCATCAACCCAGACACCGGTTCATTGACACCAGTCAAGGATTGTCTACCATCTGTTTCAATTCATTGAACTAGTTGGAGACCATCAAAGTCCTAGCAAAATTAAATCTTGAGCATCCTTTACAAATAAGAGAAGATCTAATCATTGAACCCTCCTTTGCATGGCTCAACAAGACCAACAGAGATCACTCCACGTGTACCAGAGGCAAACATGATTGCTCCGTGGGATCCCATTCGAGAAGGAAACTCACGTGCCTCTTCTCTTCCCGATGCCATCATCTCTACTACTACCATGGATGAATGTGTATCCTCACGTAAGCACTTACCACCACTTTCACCCTGCCACAGAAGAAACAAACCCTTTTTGCAAGCCTTATTTCTTATAAGGAGGGGTCTGGGGCTCCTCGGCTTGGTCGTTTAGGGGGCTCGACCATCAAGCAACTTCCCTCTTGTCACTCAACTCCATCCCTCCTTGCTACCTCCCATCCCAATGATCATAAGGGCGTTTATATATCAACCTCAAACTTGCTAATATATGTTAGTTTTGTTTTTAAACAGATGGAGCCTTCCAAGGAGCATGTGGATGTAGTCGCTAGAGCTAGGGAGTTTCTCTTATGCCTTAACAATGACTTCATTTCCTCTCAAATAGACTCAAAAGAGGAGCAAATTGATGTTGATCTTCTATCGATTGTCAAGATGGATAAAAAAAGAAACAGGAAAGCCAATCGCAAATCCTCCCCCCCCTCAAGCGCTTCAAGAAAAAACCCCTAAATAGAGCCATAAAGGTAAAGGTGAAACCTCCTCAGAAGTCATTGGTTTCTAACCCTCATCTGTGCTCTCAGGTGTAACCACTAAATGTCCAAAGGCAAGTAGTTGTGGACTCCACCGATGACATTTACTCTCCATGAAGATAGTGTCATGGAATTGCAAGGGAGCTTCCCGTAGTAAGGCTAGAGATAGGGTGATGGACCTTATCAACACTCGCAGATCACTAGACCTTTTCATATTGGTCGAAAAACATACAAACAATACAAAATCTCAGCAAGTAATCAAATGCATGAGCAATCATCGGAAGGGTGTCTTTCAACTGAGCATAGGGGCTACAAGAGGTATTCTGCTTGTCTAGAACTTAGAGGACATTCAGGTAACTCTGATGTTATTATCTACTCAAATATTACATGTAGTCACCATGCAAGATTTTTCTCTCTTGTATCTTGTGTGGATGCTAGTGTCATATCTCTTCTTAAATATAACTTATGGAATTCCCTCATTAACATACAAATGAATGGCATGCCTTGGGTGCTTATGGGAGACTTAAATTGTGTCCTTCATTTAGAGGAGAAGAAAGGAGGAAAACCACTTATGCAAACTAAATTCATTCATACTCTCTCTCATATGATACATACACATGGATTGATTGATCTACAACCTAGTAGACCTCCATACATTTGGTGCAATAATTTACCCAATGGATTGATTGATTGGACATAACCCTTTTGAGTAAACGCTGGTTACTAAAGTTCCCAAATCAAAATGTTAAAAATCTTGATAGGTGTGCTTTTGTTCATGCACCCATTATTTTGGAAACTACTAAACAAAAGTTTAAATGAAAAAAAAACAAAATAAGAGCCAATGTAGATAAACGACCAGAATGTCAGTACTACCCATGCTCCCAACAGATCATAATATCAAGGCAACCACAACCAGTACTACCAAATGCTCCCAGCACTTGGATCCGTGACTGAACTGTGATAACTCAAGAAATTTCAATCTCATTACAATGAGGTGTACCCAAGATATAAAATACCACAATTCTACTGTATGTTACACAAAAAAATGAGAAATTGTTACAGGAATTCTTGAAAACTACAAGAAAAGCATAATGTAAGTGCAACCTTCCTTATCATTTTTGTATGATACCATTGCACATCACTTTATTAGATGCTGATGATTTTATGAACTTGAGCCATACCTCCAATGGAATTGCTTATAAAGAAGGCATCATCTTTGACCACATCAGTACAAAAGTTATTCAATTGATCAGCCCATGTCTCAAATGTATAGAAACTCACACCAGCATCTCATGGATTTGGCTTATCAGAATACCATAAAGAACCAAATCAATTGCATAGACCTTATTTGTTTTTGCAAGAACATGAATATTTTTTTTCTCCAACAGCTGTTGCAAAAGGAGACTGACATGTAAAACATTCTAGCTAATAAAAGCAAAGACAATAAAAATATAAGTAGGTTTCTTGAAGAATCTGATGAAATACAACATATATTTAGCAAAGATTCACATCCTACATTATGTAAATAGCTTGATCATCGATGATAAATTTGGAGATTCAGAGCTATAACGTAATACAAAAATAAAGCATTTAGATTATTGAAAATACCATAAGTATATAAGTTAACAACAAGTATTGCTAAAAGAACTCAGGTTGAAGACTCACATTGTATTCACTAAAACAATAAAAAACGGATGAGTTATCTTATCCTTCTCTATTATATGGAGAAATTCAGTCAATAGTTGGATAAGAAAATGCTAATAAAAAATTGAGCTGCAATACTGAAGTCAATCCAGTTGGAGTTAGACAGTGAAGGCAAGTCATTCCTAAATCGGAAATCATTTGCACAGGAGAACCATAAAGTTGCTTCTGCAAACACATGCATTAATGCAATGTAAGAATAACACACTTTTGGCTGAACCAACATAAATAAGAGTTAGAAGATATTGCATAATGATCATGCGTAATAAATTATTTTGTAGCTTCCACTCATGACATTACAGAAATGCTTCGTCTCCCAAACTTCGTCTAAATCAACATGCACATATGAATACTTAGCCAATTTAATAGACTTCAAATTGGAAGCATATTTGTATTATGACGTACATTTGTTTTCCTTGAAACCATCTACTAAAACCGCCGACGACCCGCTCTCTCCGACCGACTGATATCGGATGTGATACCCTCGCCAATTCCAGGTTCCGTGATCAACATGAATTGAAACATTACAAACTTTGTAACAGTTCAGATGCAAGATCCAATCGAGTGTTTTGCTCGTCCTGATCCTTCTTCAAACGTTTGTATCCTTGTTAATTGCCTGTAGACGACTAAAAAGGAAAAAAATCACCTCTATCACCATTGTTATGTTACGTTTATATTTTTATTTACCCAATTGCATTTGTAATCTTCAATTATTATTATTTTAAGAAAAATACTTTTACAAATAAAAAACAAATATTATTTTGACTTTAATTATCTTTATGGACTGAAATAAATAATTTGAAGTAGTATGGAGAAGAAATGTAAATACTTTCATAGTTTGAGCAAACGTGGAATACATAATTCATTGGAGGTAAACAAAAATAACCCAAGAGAAACAAATACAGAATTAGGGGTGAAATTTAAGTTTATAATAATATAAAAACCAGAATTGTCAGCTCGTGATGTACTTGATCTCTTTCCATGTCATTTACTGCAGGTTTTTCCATGAAGGAAAGTGAAATAATTCAGCAATTTTACCAAAAGAACAATTGTCCAGGAATTCTGAGCCACGTTGAGCAAACTATAGAAAAACAAGAAAGTGGTTATCTGTAATAAAGCATGAAATACAACAATACCACAATTAGCAATTGCTTACAAACTCATCTTTATTCCATAGAATTTCATATACTAAATAAGAACTTCAAAACAACTTAACATTCTTTGGGTAGTGATAAGTTAATGTAAATTCTTTAAATGACAAATATGTCATAACTTAATTTTTTATTTTTTTTATTTTTTCTTACTCATCCTCTAATATCAAGCTTAAGAATGGAGAAGGTTCCAGATCCACCAGATGTTGTCTCCTCCTCGTCTCTCCTCCTCCCTCCCACTCTATAGATCCTCTCCCGCATACATCTGGATGCTCCATTAACCTTCTTCTTCCTCCCTTCCTCCACTACTCCCGACATTGATGTTTCCCCCAAATCTGCAAAAAATCACGAAAATCATGGTCTAATGTCATGCGTGATAGGTGTTGAATCTAGGATCCCAAGGTTATTTTGAATGATCACAAATTTGTAAGTGAACTCAGTCTGTACTAATG
>LTAE01008490.1:5995-20482 GCA_001647135.1 Pontederia paniculata | reverse complement strand
AATATAAAATTATTTTATAATAAAATGTTGATGTATAAGAGATTTTAAACTAGTAAATTATATATAAATTTATATGTTACTTTTATAAAATTTATTTTGCCATGAAAAAGGTGTTAGAAACAATAATATTGAAAAGATACAAGGTATAATACATCAAATACAAAATTATTCTATAATAAAAAAATATTGTATAAGAGATTTTAAACAAGTAAACTATAAAATTATAAATTTATAATTTAATTTTTTGGAGTTTATTTTATCATGAAAAAAGTGTAAGAAACAATAATTTTAAAAAGAATGATAACGAAGAAAAATAAAAATTTTAAAAAATGTTTTTGAAATTTATTTTCCTCTATAAAACTTGAGAAGAAAATATAAATTGTAGTAGATAAATTAAAAAAGTCCTTGGGTAAATTAAAATAAATTGACACATAAATTTTAATAAGAAGTTTTATCTAAATAATTATTATTTTGATTTTCAATTAGATAGAAAAAATCAATTTATTATTATTTTCGTAATTACACCTTTAATAATTATATTAATAAGTAAATGATGATTATTTTAAAAGAGTTAAAAATTAAGTAAATTAAGAAGATTAAAATAGTTTTTTTTTAAATTGTCTGAATAAAATAAAATATAACTTTCATAAAAAATTAATCAAATAATAATATTTTAATGAGCATATATACAAGTAAATGTTTATTTGAAATATTATAATTTAATTTTATACTAAGTTAATAAAAAAAATTATAATTCAAAAATATTTATATTTTATATTATTTATTATGATTTTAGAAAATATTTTTTTATGTTTCAAACCAATATTATTATTTTTATTTATAATTAATTTATTTATCGAAAAGATAATTTTATATTTTTAGGTTCTCACATGATTCATCCAAACACAACTAGAACTAATCTATCAAATTAATCTATTGGCGAACTCTAGTTCTTCTTCCAAACACACCGATAGATATTCTCAACTTCTTTATAAAAAAATAGTTTAAGAATAATAGTATTTTCAGTTTATAAAAATAAAAAAATATTATAGATAATATTTTATCCAATTCCTATATAAAGTGGATATATTAGTCCATGGTCGACAAAAATATTAAGTATCGAATAATGATTGATTAACAAATAATGATTAATTATTAGTGATGCTAAGGAGTTCAATTATAGGATAAAAGTAGTGATAAATATAGCGGTTGAAAAAGTTGAGAAGTACGAAATGATGTAAAAAAATTAATGAGTTGATATAGCAAATTATAAAAAAACACAATTTATACACATTTAAAACTTTTATTTTAAAATTTTTAATTAAATTATTTGTATTGTGACCTTAAAGATTATGAACAAATAAAATTTTATTATATTATATTTACACGCATACTATAGGCATAGAAAAATATATTATTTTTATATGAAATTAATTTTCACGTATAATAGAACATAAGTATTTTAATTTGAGTTATCATTAGTTGAGTAAGTAATTTAATGTTGGATATATCTTTTTTATTTTACTAATTGAAAATATGTCAAATGAAAAAGACAAATTAAAAGTGAAAAATAGATCTTTATTTCTCAACTTCTAAATTCTAATGAAATTATGATACTAAAATTATTATTAAATTTTTCGCATTCACTCAAATTAGTTTATCAAATATATTAATTTATCAAATAATATTTTGACATTATCAAATATCTACTCTATATCAACCTATATCGAACAAAACCATAATATAATGTGAGACTCAATTATTTAATTATATAAATACAATAAATATGTTTTATATGTAAATTAAATATTATTATATTTTTTTGTAACATTCGCAACACAAATGCATATGCTTGATGATTAATTGAAGTATACAAAAAATAAAAAAAATGACATTAATATCTATTAATTTGATATTTTTTCTATAGTGTATAATTTAATATTATCAATTTTATTTCAATTGATTATGAGTGTTTAGTAGGTCGACGTGAAGAACCTGATCATCCGAACTGATCAAATCTCAATTAGGTCGATTAAATTATTAGTTTAGTCAAACGCGAACTAATTCGATGATCAACAAATCAAGTACGAACTTTAATTTTTCAAACTCGATTAAGCCGACTCGACATGCTAACCCGAACTTTTGTATATTTTTTTATTAAAGTTGAATAAATTAATTTAGATAAAAATTTTCTATTATTTTATAATTAAAATATATAAAACCTAATAGTTATATCCTTGAAAAATATTGCAAACATTTGAAAAATATGATGTTCCTTTTTAATAATATAATTAGTATTAAATATTATAAAAAAGTAATTTAAAATATGGAAAAAATTAATAAAAGTCTCATGATCTAATCTGATTTAAATTTAATTAATCCCTTTTAAAAGTTATCAATTCTCAATCAAGTCAATCATGTAGGTTAATACTTTATCCCTTTTAATACTAACCACTTTTTTTATCAAAAAGCTATTATTATTTATTTACTTCATTACAATGAATTATTTATTATTATATTATATTATTTATATATTTTCTCAGCCATACATTAAAATATCTTTTTTTAATATCATACATTTTTTACGAGTGCATAATATAAATTTTTTTATTATAAGTATATTACTTTTTTTTATGAAATAAAGTATAAGATGTAAATATTTATTATTCATGCATTACATCTTCTCAATAATTTCCTTTGCATCTTATATTTTATTTTTTAAAAAAATATTACACATATATACTAATCAAGATATATTCACTTACGTTACTTTTTAAGATATCTAAAATTTGATATCTATACTAAATTTAATGATAAACACTAATGCTTTAGTTATAAAAATTAATCTAAATCACATTAAAAGTCATTCAGATAAATAATATATTATAATGATAAATACTTAGGTGCAATAAAACAAATAAATAGTAATAAAATGATATGTTTATTCATAAAAAATGTGTGGTATTAATAGGAAAATATTATAATATATTGCTAAAAAATTATATAAATAATATATATAATAATTAATTATAGTGAAGTAAATAAATAGTAATAAAAAATTGATTAGTATTAAAGGATATATAATAATATTAACTTTCTTGAGAATGTCAAATTAAGAATGATAGTTGTAAGATCACAATATAGATTTTAAGATATTATCATTTTACAATTTTGAAGATCCCAAATGATTTCAATAAATATCTTATGGGTAAAAATTTAATAAAATATTAATTTATGTCATATGAACTTATTCGATTCTATATAATTTCAAATAAATATTTTAAATCATTTTTAAAAAAATATTTTTTATAATTTCGATAATAAAAATTAATATAGATGAAGTTTAATATATTTTTTTTATAAATTGATCAAATTATGATATATTAAAATTTAATTCAAAAATTAAGTGCAAAAAATATTAAAAAAATATAACTTATACTAAAAATATTATTTGATTAATCAGTAAGATCTTCAAAATTTTTAATCGATCTTGCGATTTTTGATCTTATGATTTCCTTATCTTCTTGTGTAAGATTTCAATCTTTAATACTACTCGAATCTTTCAACTCTTGAAAAACATCTTTGGCTTCCGTAGCTCCCAACAGAGAATATAGATCAAATTTACATGCATGCTGAAAGATCCCAACAGTTCCGACCACATACATGGTAATTCGGGTTCCATCTTTCACAGTTGATTTATGCCTTACCAGTTTGCTATAGTGTAATAATGGGAAGAAGCTAAACCAAACAGTTTTGACAACATTTTACTTTCATAAACAAGACAAATCAGTCAAAGGATACATGACAACAGAATTCTTGCGCTGTTTTTCAGATAGCCAAAGCAACAAACTTCTGGTCATACCAACAAGTCATAATGGTTTCTACCACTATACAACAATTTAACTGGAGCCCTTGGCTTTCCTTTCTTCCATCTCTTGCTAAACTCGGATCCATATTCAGCTATAGGAATGAAACCATTGCCCCGCGAACCACCAATATGCTGTTCATCAATAGCAAGTTTTACAATAAATATATAAATGCTGCATCCATTTTAACCTACATATTTCTTTTGGTAGACATTATTGTGTTTATTTACTCATGTATTTGTTTCGTTGCCACAGAGGACAGAGAAACAAAGATACAAATTGGTGTTGAATTCATCGGTAACTACAATATGATCCTTCCTAACTGAAAGTAACAAACAGATATTCTATCAAAACTAAACCTACCTCATGTTCAGGGATATATACGATGACTGGCTGCTGGCATAGTTTCGACAACACCTGAGGTGAATGTTCCCATCAGAAAACAATTAAATACAAGAAGACTTCAAGGGAGCATGACTAGATAAAGAATACAAGACTATGATTATAAATCCAATACAAAGGGTATTTGGACATAATAAATCAATGCAAATTTTATTTGAAGAAAAGAAGAAAAGAAAAAAAAGAAACAGGGTAAGGCTTCCATAAAATATAACTAAACTAGTTTCTCCGATGAAAATTAATTGTAACAATGAAACTATCAATATCTTATTTAAAGGGGTTCTAGGACCATAAAATATTTCATTTTTCGAGAGCGAGTGAAAGATTCCTTATCACAAAATACCATTGTGAGACAAAACAAATATCAGACAAGATAAACTTATTTTTTTAGGGAAGACCAAATATAACTAACCAGTAATTCTGGTTCTCCTCCCCAAAAATCAGCTCGCTTTATACGTTGGCAATAACTGCAATCAGACAGATAAAAAAACTTACATATCTGCCACTAGTTACTGAGGGAAATATGAGCACACTTGAACTGACCGTCCCAAAGACTCATCTACAGTGATGGCAATCAATGCTTCTTCATACTGAAGTCTCTCTTTGTCACTGTCACATAAGATCTCTTTGACAGCCATCCGCAGCTCATCTGAACAATTCAAGATATTATATATTTAAAAAACCAAGAAAATGACGAAATACAGACATGTCTAACTATAATGACAATAATGGAACTCCTAAACACGAAAAGAAAAGACTAGTTAGTAGTTACTTTGAAGCCCCTTGCAGAATCTCGATGTCTCATTCAAATTATAGGTCAGTATAACTACTACACATTATGTCTTCATTCACCTACATAAGGGGCAAATGATGGTTGAGCTAAATATTTTGTATTAACAGAAATGAAAGAACTGCATATGCACAGTATGCTGGTCATTTCGCAGTCAATTGTCTAATTTCTTTTTCCAGTTAACTAAAGGTTTCCAACACCAATTTAGTAGCTAAAAGTGCAATTTAAGAAGTTGCAGGCCAAGGTGCATAAGTTGAATACTATAAAATAATCTAGGGGTCATCTCATCTCTGAGATAATTGTCATGTATTGTGAAGAGGAACTCTACTAAGCCTGACAGATTAGGAGGTACTGTAACAATATGCAAAATTTCATTTTATACAACTTGAGGGGAATAGAAATATAGTGTTGATCCATATATGGAACAAGCACCTACAGTTACTGGCATTTTTTTAGAGGGTGTAATTAATAGCAATTAACTACTCAAAGAAATGTGTATGCACTGTATGCAGGCCATTTCATGGTCATTTGTCTAGTTCCTTTGTTTCGGTAACCACACTGTCCAGGAGCACTATCCCCAACTAATTTGGTTCTCCATAGGTGGCATGCCTATCTGTGATAGGTGAAGCTCTCAACAAGAATATTTTACAGACACAATGAATCAAACTTGAGACTTTGCTTAAGCGGAATATGTTGTTTCTCATCTGAATAAACTCTGGTTGGTGATTGTCTAATTCCTTTTTCCTGTAACTAAGGGGATTTTTATAGACATCAATCTAGTTTTGAAAAGTGTAATTTAAAAAAAAATCAAGACCAAGGTGCCCAAGTTGAATACTACAACATAATCTAGACTCTCGACTCTTGAGGTAATCTCAATTCTGAGACAGTTGTCATGGATTATGAAGAACTCTACTAAGCCTGACAGATAATTCAAATGTTAGCGACCACAAAGAATAAAGGAATTTCCACACAACTGCTAAATTGGCATGAGTTCACTCATTGGCTTCAAAGTTTGGTGTACAAGGAGATTCCAGATCCAATGCACAATTCTTGAACTATTGATATGAACAGTATGTCAGAAAACTAGAGAGCACTCGTGATTCCATACCTGCATCATCCCTTTCTTGCGTCGGGCTAAGTGGAATCCCTTTGTTGTACGCCATCCCTTTCGCCTGCAAGTATCAATCAAGAACGAATCATATCAGAATACATGCGCACGCATGCAGTTCATCCCACCTGCAGAGAAAGATTACTCGACAAGCAAACCAGTTGGATGCGTTCACATAGTTCCAGAGAAGTACCAGCGCCCGAAACATGCACCGCCCGTCTCCGGTGACTCTCTGGACCGAGTGATGCTCCACTTTCTTCAGCGCCGGCGACGCCCCTTGCCTTCAACATTGGCCAAATTTAAACTCATTTCTACAAATGGAGGGAACCTTGAAACTTGTCCGAAATCTAACAAATAAAGATGAGGCGTCGAAGCGTACAGGGAGGAGCTGATCCTAGCGAAGAAGGGGGCGCGTGGAGGCGGCGGCACAACGGAATGGGGGCGGCCGTGGAGGAGGAGCTCGAACTGGGCGGCGCCATCCCTCAGCTGCTGGAGAATGGTATCTGCAAACCAAAACGCTAAGAGATGTGTCGATTGCTCAAGTACTCGGAGGGAAAAGATTGAGCTCAGAGGTACCGTTCGAAGGCCTCCGACCAGCCGCCATGGTTGTGATTTAATTGAGACGATGAGAACAGAGAAGAAAAGAGGATAAATCATAATTATATAATTTGGGCTCCCTCTTCTCTAATTGTATTGGGCTTCTAAATGGCGTTTAGGCCTTTATTCTTACGGTCTGGGCCTAACATTGAGTTGGTGTGATTGCTTTGGCACGGGTTTTAATTGATGCTTAACTGATGGAAACAAATACGAACTAGAGAAATTTTAACTTATAAATATTTTTTTAACATTTTTATTCTTTTATCGGCATGCCCAAATATGACAATTTAGTTTCTTTAATTGTGAATTTGAATATCTAGAGATTTAATGACCCTTGATTAATTCATAAAGTGAGAGTATTTAACAAAAGTTCAAAATACGTATCACGAGAATCAATATTGATGTTGATCGGAGCTAACAAACCGAGAGTGTTTTAGCTTAAATACAATTCTTTTTTAGTGCTTAGAAAATTAACTATAACCGATAAAAAAAAATCGGAACTTGTAGAACAGCGATTCACGGTTCGACATTTGAACTATACTCAACCGTGTATCGAGTTTGATAGCAATTGGCCTTGCCATAAAGTTTGGCGCCTAGATATTTTTTATTCATTTGTGGGCCCCATCGATGGCCCACTTCTTCCTCTCATTTCAATCGAGTCCATTCGTCCCGTGTCCTTCTCTCTCCTCTCTCCACACACTTATCAAGTCAAACGACGGAAGGAATTGGAGATTGGGTACGAGGATCGGATCCGACAATGACTTGGAAAGGTCATGAATTCAAGTTCGATGATTAGGTCGATCGAACCGTTCAGTCAAAACAATATCGATAAAATAATATAATTAATAAATTAAATTACTTATTAACATGTATTAATAATTTTTAAATAAAATCATGACAACATAATTATAATTAAAATCAAACTATTTATTTTTAGATTTGGTTTATGATGATATTTTTATTTATTTTTAAAATTTTATTGTGAGAAACATATTTATTTTAGATCTTAATATTGTCGTGATATTTTGTTTAAGTTTTTTATATAATAAATTCATGCAAATTGCGTTAAATAAAATTACGTATTTAATTAAGATATTATTTATAATTAGATTTATTCATTATATTTTTAAAATAAAATAAGCATATGGTTGACATTAAAAAAATAAGGAGAAAAACAAATATAAACTAACATGAATAGTGCCAAGAGAATGAATATCAAATAAAGACACCTCGAATAATCCCACATGGATAGTACTTAGAGGGCGTTTGGTATGAGGTAATTCAGATAGATTACCGGTTATTTAATTTAAAATCTTCAGGGCCCACTATATTACCACGTTTGGCTGCAACAGATTACCGATAATTTTTACTTATCTGGTAATCTAAATTACCACCTCCCTGGTAATGAAGATAGCACTCATGAGAGGTGTCTTTCCAGATTACCAGCAAGATGACATGCATTTTGACAAAATTATCCCTACAACCAAATTTTAAAAATATTTACATTTTATTACGAAATAATAGTATTCAACATTATCTTCTAAATTTTTAATTATTTTACGATTGATAATATAAACTCATATTTTGACATAACGCACTTTTTTATTTTTTTCTTTTGTTTATATTTATTTTAATTCAATAATTTTAAAGGGTATTTTAGTAATTTTTATTTCATAATTTAAATTATAATTTGTGTTATTACTACTTACCAAACCTATGATATAATATTACCGATAATTTATAAAGTGGTAATCTATTTTAGTGGTGATCTAAATTACCGGTTAATAAAAACTGGGAATGCGCCAAACGGCCCCTTAGAGATGAGTATAAAGTAGTGTGTATTAAATAGGTAGGAGGCTCATGAGATAAATCATATTTAATTAAAATTTTTAACTGGTTCATATGAATTAGTTCTTATCCGTTTTGAATGAACTAATCCAATTTAAACATAAAACTGATGTAGAGTTGAACCACAAATTGTTTTAGTGGATAATCGATGGTCGAACTGGTCCAACCACCTGGTCTGGTTCGGCCCTAACAATAGTGGTTAGAAGCCATGATGAGGCTGGCTCGTAACAACACTCATCTATCGTCGGAGGAGGATGCGAAGGTACGTAGAGGCGGAGGAGAGGGAGTACTTCAATGGCATGACCCCCAACGTCACACAAAGCCCTCCAGGAGCAAGTACTTTGACGCATCCGATGACCAAGCCGCCATTCGAGAGCTCGACAAGGTTCGAGATCTGTAGAACCATCTTGAGGTGCAATAAGATTTTTGTTCTTTAAGTTTCCTCTTCTCTTTCTTCTCTTTATCTTAGGATTCCCTAACTTACAATTGTTATCATTACCTTCTAACTATTATGTATTTTTTGTCGAAAATTATCACTCACACTTAATTTTACATTGTGACTTGACTTTTGACCTTTTAGTCAACATTAGATACACATATGCATAAATTAAAATTAAATATAAATTCATATTTTTTGTGGAAGTATAAACTAAAGTAAAGGACTAAAGTCACATAATCCAACCTAAACTAAATTTAATATCTAATATTCATAGACTAACTATTACATCATTATTATTTATTAGAATTTAATTAGAACTCAATTCATGTCAGGTGCATGAATATCCTCGACGTTCATGCCACCATTGTCATCATCTAAGCCTGATTATCGACAAGATCCAAATGCAAGAGAGGGTAACCTTCCGTGATCTAATGCCAAATATGTAAGGCTTAATAGGGTAAATAAAATGAGAAAACTATTTTTTAACTATGCCCGTGAGATGTCTACATATGAAGCATACAACAAAAAAAAGTAAACAATTATAATAATGCATAATCGTTTAGTTATCATTTTCGTTGCATCCAACATTTTATCTTTTAACTTTGTATCTTTCTTTTCTTAAAATAATATTTGCTTTGTATGCTCTTTCTTTTGCTTTAATTCCTCCTTTCATTTTTCTTTCATATTGCTTTTCTAGTTTTTTTTTTCTTTAATCTTTCTTTGTTAGAAGTTATTATTTAACTTCTTTCATCGTTTATCTTATATCTTGTGAAGAGCTCTTCATCTTAAGAAAATATCGTGACACTTTTATGTATCTTCGTTAGTGGTTGTCACCACGATGGTCATGTATTATGGACATTAATATAGAGTGGAAGTCCAAAATTTGTTGTACATGATGGAGAGACATGTACAATGAAAACAATGTCCAAGTATTTTGCCTTCACCGTAGTGAATTTTTACTATTTTGTCTTTAGCTACACCCTACTTTTAACTTATGTTATTTTCTCACTTTGACAATAATTGCACATGAAGACCCACGATTGTCGTCTTTTGTCTTGTTTCTTTAACCTTTCTTATTTTTTATATGACTATTAATCTTCCATTAAATATTTTTTTGATAAGCATATCATACATCAACATTATCACACATAAAATCAATTTAAAACTCATCTTTTGGAAAATGACTTGTGTCATGATTAAATACGACATATTCTCGATAATCATCAATTTATGAGAAATGGTCTGTGTCATGGCGCGACACAGGTCGTTTGGTCTAGCATGGTTCATAATCTCTTTCCTCGTGAACATGGTCCATTTATGGTTCAGACACGATCTATTTTGCTGGTGTCATATTCCTCAAGCGGTCATCGCGGTTCCGATTGACAGAACGCGCCCCTTTTTGTTGTATCGTGCCATGGTTCGTTTAGGATTTTGACACGATCCATTTTGGTATGTTGATATATAATACTTCTAGGATCTTTTACTTCTGAACCAAGTTTGGTCCAATGACAACTTTCTAGGATTGAACATGGTCTGATTTAATGGAACACAACCTACGCTTTTAGGGTCTCTCTAGACACCATCAATGTCTGGGTGACACGGGCCGTGGTAGGGTTCATGTGGTTCTTCTCAGCCGATCAACATGGCCCACGTCCAAAGGTGATGTGGTCTACGTTAATCAGGCGGTGTGATCATGAGTAGACATGGGTCGTGTCTAGAAGACATAATATGTGTAAATTTGGTGTTGTTTATCTTGGCTGATCAATTGCCACAGTCCATGTCGTTCGGCAGGCGTGTTTGCCTCTGTTTGATTCCAAATTTTAAGGTTTAAGGATATGATTAAATTTTTATGAAGAACTTGGCTATCATGGAGATGATCCTACCTCATTAACTCCATGTTTTCCAACTTTTAGAATAAAAAAACCTTTGCATAAAATTGAGAAAAATCTCAATCTCCTAATCTCATGAATAAATCATTTAAAACATGTAGAGAGATGAACATAAATCCCCTAAAATTTCTAAAAGTTTATGTTACATACTCTTTTGACGTTTCTACAATCCTTCTCTCATTCTTCGCTATAGAGTTAGGCTTTTCCATGTTCTTCCTCTTCATTATTCTCCTTTGTTGCTCCTCCTACACGAATTCCCTCAGCCAAGAGAAGAAAATAATAAAAGACAAATAATATTTGTCTTACCCAATGACATTGAGGGAAGAAGGAGGAGAAAGGAGAGGGAGAGGGGAGAGAGGAGAGAGGAGAGAGGAGAGAAAAAGTTCTCTAACTGCTCGTGAGAAATTATGAGGACTGAGGACTTATTTCTCGTGTCTATGGGTATATAGGGTAGTATAAGATTTTTAGTAGAGTTTGCAACAAAATCAACTTAATCTAGCCATTCATCTGATGTGATGAAATGCGTGCGAGGCTGGTGAAGTATCACAAGAATTTGTGGGGACACAATACTACGAGGATCTCAATAACATCAACAAGCAACATCACACGGTAGAATTTAATGCATATTTGATCATTCTTTCTTCTAGTATACCTATTTCACTTTCTTTGAGTTGTTTTTTTTTTGTTACTAAAGAAAGCATTTTGAACTCAACACTTAATTTTATTCATTTCACATACTTTTTTTCTCGACTTCTGCAACATCTCATTCGAGTATTAACGAGGCAAGCTACCAACAACAAAGGTTTGAGTCATTGAGTGGAATAGTAAAAAGTTTCTCTCCAATTGCGAGTCAATGAAAATGCCACTGAGGGATTTGATATAATAGATAGCACGATATTATTATCATATTATTTTTTATTTTAATTATGTCTTACACAATATCAAATGTCAAGTAGATAATTCGTGTTTGAATTATCTTTTCATGAGCAATTCAACAATGTGGTTATGCACAATTACTTTGGTTATTTCTTTACAACCCCGGACTAAAGAGAATCTTTATATGTTACTCTAAGCTTTTAAAATCTTCTTTTGCACACCTCATCTTCTAGAACTTTTTCACTTTACTCTTTCCATTAGTTGTTTATATTTTAATTCTTTTTATGAAACTATCCTCTCCTCTTTCTCACATATAAGTGCTTATCGTTCACAAAAGCAAGCTCGCCTTTGTTGCACAAGCTCATGTGCACATGGCGAGCTCCCTATGGGCGGAGATGATCTTGTATCGGTTGTGTGAACTCAAGCACGATGAGTTCGCCTCTATTGCATTAACTTGTGCGCAAAGTCGACGAGCTTGTCGTGCGTGACACTCATTGCGAGCTTGCACGCGCACGATGTGCTCGTGGTTTGCCGAGGCACTCTCATTTTTATTGCGCGAGCTCGCTTAGAGATGAGCTCATTGCGCGCAAAGGTGATCTTGTCTATGTTGTGCTAGCTCTCGCATGGCAACGCCGACCTCGCGTAGCAGTGAGTTTGCCTTTGCAAGTTCATGCAGATGCGTGCTTGCGCAGAGGTGATCTCCTCTTTGTTGCACGAGCTCACACACGACATTAGCAAAGCGTCGTGCCCAAACTCACTCAACGATGGGCTCACCTTTGTTTCATGTGCTCAACAAGCTCACATCTGCACACAGACAAGCTCATCTATTTGTGCAAACTCGCACATGACGAGCTCACGTAGAGTTGAGCTCATGAGTGGTGCACTCACTCCGCAATGTTGCGTGAGCTAGAGACAGAATTTGTTATGGAAAATAAATTAAAACAAAAATATATGATTGTTAATGGAGAGAGTTAAGTGAAAAAATTATAATTGATATGGGGTGAAAAGTGAAAATTTGAAAACTTAAGGTAAATACGAAAATTCGCTAAGGATGTGGAGCAAATTCTGCTCCGCATGTACCGAGCACCATCAAATTTATAATAAAGAGTTTATATTAAGACATGTAGCTTTTTATTTTAAATGAAGATTATGATATGAACTATTTATTATATATCCGATGATGCTTCGTACATGTGAAGCAAAATTTGCTCAACATATTTTTTAATCCCAAAAAAAAACCCTAGTTATCTTCTTCCTAAATTTTGAAAAATCCTTCGTTGATCTTACAATGTGGAAGAGGCACGAGTTCCAAGGACGAAACTAGGCTTTGATGCACACCTCACAAACATAAAACTCTGAAGTCATGTGAGGCATTTTGTGGGCATACATGCCACCTAAACTGTGACTTCATCCTATCTTTTTTGAGATGGGTTCACGCATAACTTTCTACCTTCATTTTCTCGATAATAGCTTAAACATGTGACTTTTAGTTCAATGGGAGACTCATGCTTTTTAATATTCGACTTAGATTTCCTTGTATATAGACAAGCTTGAGATTTGGCTCTCTTAGTACGTAGTTCCCATCTGATTTGCTTTATCTGTGTTGAAACTGACTGGAACTGGCATCATAAAGATGGAAAAGTCAAATGGAAGTAGCTTTGGCATCAAATAAGAAACTGTTCCATTAACCATCCATGATTCTTGCACAGGAAACCCGACAACGAACGAATGGATTCTATCAGCTGATATTGTACGACAAGCTGAGACCTTATGCCCGATTATACTTGGCTCTATGTTTTGTCATTCTTTGTCTTAACACAGTCGATAGTTGCCCTATTTTTTTTTCTCATTGTTTGTTTTAAAACAGTTGACTGTTGCCTTTCAGGTTATATACAGTCGCACATGCTTAATAGGAGCGACACATGATGACTTTTCTGTTGAGACCATTTGAGTCGTGAAATATTTTTGACAACTTATATATTTTTACCATCCTATCGTTGGTATAATTAGGGATTTGACAAGCTGGTATTAAATAGGCGATAATAATCAAAATTTAGCAATATATCTATTAAATAAAAAAAAATGATAAATGTAGTATTTTATATTATTACTGAAATTACTGAAAAAACATAGTAATTTATATTATTATAAATATTATAAGGGAAAATCATTCATTTTTTATTTTATTTAAAACTTAATGATATTAAATAAAATAGAATGTTAATTCCATTTGTATCAATAATTCATTGTCGTATATTTTCTTGAACCAAAAAAATTATGGATCAATAAAACAACAAATAACAAAATGATCGTATAATATAAAGAATAATTATATAATAGAAATATAATAGTTAATAATAAATATTTTGAAGTATATTTGAAAATAATTTTAAATAAATTATTACAATATTTTTATTTGATCAATACACTACATGCTACTTGGAAATACGGTAGACCTATAAAACAATGCCTAAGGACATGCTGTGCCACTTAATTGTGCCGTTAGCTGTGGTTCCTAAAGGTGGTCTATGCAATAATTATGTAAACACAGCACAACAATGTATTGTCACATCTTTAGCTCTCCTATTCATGTCGCTTGGATATTTTTCTTCGTTAGGCAATCAAACTTTTATTGCTCCTCTCTCTCTCTCTCTCTCTCTCTCTCTCTCTCTCTC
>LTAE01008489.1:0-20485 GCA_001647135.1 Pontederia paniculata | reverse complement strand
GTTCGATTATGATTTGTTTATTAACATTTCCTTAATTTACAATAGCATGAAGTTTATCTTATAACTTTAGCAATTTTTTTGTTTGAATCTGATTTCTACGTTCATAAGTCCATTTACCTTCTCTCATGTAGTTTTTGTTACAGTATGTCTCATGTAGTCCATTGTTTTGTCTCCTTGACGTTCGATTATGATTTGTTTATTAACATTTCCTTAATTTACAATAGCATGAAGTTTATCTTATAACTTTAGCAATTTTTTTGTTTGAATCTGATTTCTACGTTCATAAGTCCATTTACCTTCTCTCATGTAGTTTTTGTTACAGTATGTCTCGTGTAGTCCATTGTTTTGTCTCCTCGACGTGAGTTCTTCTGGCACTAGATAGAACCATGTAGAAAATAAGCTTATTGCTTATTGTTGTTCTTTTGCTAATTGTTCGGCGAAATTCTTGTATATTCAGAATAGAAAGCTGTGATCGGAGAATGTTATAAAGGTTTGCTCAAATTTAGCAAAAATGTGTGTTGTGCTAGTTAAGTGATTTAAAATAATTTTGGCTGTTAAGTAAGTTAAATATATCTTTTCTGCAAACTTATGTTATCCCATACTTTTGGAGTATGTAAATTGTTATTTTATACTTATTTCTCAAATGCACATTATATCATAATTTGTTAGATAAAGTTAGAGATACATACCCCATTTTTAATCTTTTATTGAACTTTTACATATATACCATGTACATACCCCCAACTTATGTAGTCATCCTTTTTCACTCTTGAAAACACTAATGTATGCGAGTTTGTGTTACTGCATATAGTTGTTGTCTATCCCACATTTTAGTGATAATATGTTAGCATTGGATGACAATTTATCTTATTAACATTGTGTTGCATTGACTTTGTGCACCTATCATATTGCTCATATTCATGAGTATTTATTTTTTTTATTTATACAATTTTCAAGAAACATATCGAAAGAGAAATATGGCTGTGTCGACCTATTATTATGTTGTCTACGAAGGCTGTAAACCAGGTATTTATGAATCTTGGGCTGATTATCGACGACAGGTAGTCGAATACACAAATTGTAATTTCAAGAAGTTTGACACACTAGAGGCGGCAACGACTTCATCTTCTCATTATCTTGGTGGATTGGACAACAAAGTTGGAGCAATTCAAGAATTTGTAGCTGAAAATATAAAAGAGGTTAAACATGTCGGTCTATGGGGAAATATCCATTTAGTAATTTGTGCCCTTGTTTTTTACGTACTCAGACTTATGTCAACTAGGTGTAAATTTCTTTGATTTTTAGGTTGAAAACTTCGTGCTCAATGTGGTTGTGCACTAAGCAAGGCGATATGTAAATGCTTCTTTTGTCCACACACACACACACATATGTGTGTGTGTGTGTGTGTGTGTGTGTGTGAATAGGTTCACAATTCTATCCAACCACGATGTTAATGTTGTTAGTTTTTTTCCATGAATTTATCGGTCAGAATTTTTACTTTGTTGAAAATATTAGGTGTAATATTCATGGCAACCGTCTTTGCTAAAATTTATAACCTTAGTATGCCTTATTTATTCATGCCAAGCATTTTTTTTACTTTGCATTTATTGAAAATATGAGTTCGGTCGCACAACAATAAAGACAATATACATGTTTAAGTAAAGCTTATCATTCATTTATGTTTTTCTTACATTACCTAACAATAAAACATTGTGATTTGTTCAAATCGTTGTCATGTTTGAACTTAAATAAAAAATATTAACACATGATCAAATTTTAAAAATCAAAATTCATTATTCATTTATAATACATTATATTTTTAACATTAAATATTACGATCCAGGAGATTAAATAGTTTTTTCCTACTAGTTAATAAAACTCTCAAATAATATTATTACGCTAACATACTTTTTAATATTGTTATTAAAATATTTTAATATTTAAGCAATACAATATACATTATATTTTAATATGGCTATTTTTTTATTTAAATCTTAAAAATATATTTTTCTTAATAAATGACATGCAATATTAAAAAGTGTATAATTATTTTATTTATTATGGAAGGGTATAATGGTCATTAAATATGAATGACTATTGGTTTATCTTCAAATACCTAACTATATCCAAACACTGGTGGAACCCCAATTCTTTAGTTCTCATTGGGAACCCCAATAAGTTCTGGTTCTGGTTTCCAAACATACCCTAGAACTTTTTATTTTGGTCGAGGACGAGTAGCGGATGGGTCGAGCACGAGTGGGGGATTGGTCGAACTTAGGGACAGACACGAGTGATGTCATGGCCTATAAAGTCAACATTTGATCTAATGGAATAACCACTGGTCGAGACCTCTTCTCATTTTATATAATGGATGGTGCAACCTATGAGACCATATGCTTCATGTACTAAATTTTTTAGAGGAACAATTAAAAATTTATCCATTCCCCTACTGACTAACTAAAAATTATCATCTTCAAATAAAAAATTTTGCCATCCATTTTTTTCACTCTCATTATTTTTCCCTCCCCTACCTTCTTTTCCTTTTCTGAATCCAAACGTATATTTTTTCTACAAATGTGAATTATGTATATCACATTTGTATTTATACATAATACAATAAACAATTCAATTATAATAGATTAATCTTAACACATCGAAGATTATACAACAATGGTAACAGACATGGTTGTCAAGATCTCGATCTAGATCTTAAGATCTTACGATTTTATGATCTTGAGGGTCCTAATCGATCTCGATCTTAATGTGAGGATCTTATAGGTAAGATCTTAATAGGATCTTAATTTATGTCGTACGATCTTACGATCTTATCCGATCCTATGCGATCTGAAATAAATATTTTAATCATTTACAAATAATATTTTTATAGTTTTGATAATAATAATTAATATAGATGGAGTTCAATATAATTTTCTTACATATTGATCAAATTGTGTAAATATTAAAGTCAAATTCAAAAATTGAGTGCAGAACAATTGTTAAAAATATATTTTTTATATTAAGATATATTATTTTATCAATTCGTAAGATCTTACGATCCTCGATCCGATCTTACGATTTTCGATCTTATGACCCCCTTACGATCTTATGTAAGATCTCGATCTTGACAACCTTGGTAACAAAGATGATCATATTATTATATGATAATAATATATTGTAACAAGGACATTGAAATAAACTTTCTTAGGTTGGCAAATCATATTGGTTCAATAGCTGTTGAACTACACAAATAGAGGACGTTTGGCATTGAAACATAAATGAGAGGAATATAGATAGATAATCCTAGGAACACAAAATTCTATTTTAGATATTTTTTTGTTTGGTTGATAAATACATATTTTATTAATTAAATATATTGAAATTAGAATATGAAAGGAAAACATAGAAATATAATTATTATTTTCAAAAGAAGAAAAAATATTTCCTTTTTAGGTATTTCTTTATTAATGGCATGTAAATATTTCTATATTAACAAGTGTTATCTCAATCAGATCGGACTGATCGATTCGATCGTCGATCGGGGCTTAAGACGGTCCTGTTTTAATGCCAAAACTAGACAAAGGGTTGAACTATATATGTAACCGTCAAAACCGATCAAAAACTAAAAGAAAAGACTGAACCACTCGAATCAGTCAGTTTGAGTTAACCAGACAATTCAATGGTAAAATATAAAAAAAAGAAAACATAAACTGGGCTTGGAAGAAAAAAAATGGATGGGAGGGATTGAGACAAGAAATAAATTAGTAATTTAAGGCTTTTTAGATTAGTTTTTATTTTTTTCTCTTTTTTGTTATAAATACTTCAATTGAAATGTATAATTGAATAAATAATTATTTAAGATATATTTTCATTAATAGTTTTTATATCAAATAAAGTACTAATTGATCATAATTAATATAATTTGAGTAAATTTATTTTTTTCACATTTAATCATATCTTTTGTGATTTCTCATCTAAATTATAAATTTTATTTTAATTTAATATTTTTTAATAATATCTGATTTGATCATCTAGTTTAATCGGTCTTATCTGAGTCAAAAGCTTTTTCAGTCGTTGTCCGATTTGATTCTAACAATCATGATTCTAACATAAAAAAATGAAATATTTTTCTTCCAACATCAGAACATATAGGAATAATTTAATTACTTATTATGTGACTAATTTGAATGGGTGAATGACTTCATTCTTCGGAATAAAGTGCTAATTTGAGTTATCATTCAATGTCAAACGCCTCCATAAATATTTGATAATTTATTTGTTCAACACTCTGAACATGGACATTAAGATTAATTTAGTTCGAGAAAATGATCCTTAATTAGTGCTATTGACGATTATGGAAACATGGGAATTTCTTATTTCGAAATTCAACTAGTTGTGCAATTAAACTAATCACTATGTAGTTAAATGATCTAAATATCAAAATATATGATCGATTATTTGACTTAGATATATAAATCAAACGGATTAATATTATAGCTCAAATTACGTTTTTCATAGGATATATACTATCAGTGATGATTTTTAATGCAACTCAATTTGAACTTTTTGATAACTTAAATTTGACATGCACTGCTGACCAAAAGGGAAATGGAAGATGTCACCCCCCCAATCCATTAATTGCATAGACTGTGTAGCAGGGGGCTGGCCGGCTAAACTTGGCTAAAGCTTCACCAACAGAGCCATTTCTAAATGCCTCAAAATAACAATATATTTAGAAAGAGAAACATTCGATCGATCGTTCGATCGAGAGAGAGAGAGAGAGAGAAGAGAGAGAGAGAGGATATGATGAAGATATAATATACGTTTCTAAGCTGTTTCATGAGCATCTAGCATTCAAACCAGGGCCTCCATAGTAAAAATAACTCCCCCAGGCCTGGCTTAACCCACCCTTTATGCTGTAACAATTCGGACGGTCTGCCAGGACTCTGACGTCGGGCGCCGGGATCAAGTTGTTGTCCCAGTCGACGACGTGCAGGTTCCTGAAGTAGGCCGCTCTGCCGAAGCCTTCGCTGGCAAAGTGGCCGCTGCCCATTTGGGTCACCGTGTGTACTGACAGCTGCGATCCGGCGCCGTTTACCACCACCTCTCCGCCGAACTGAACCATGCTCGCGTGCCTGCACAGGTGACTGAACAAGAACGCCGGCCAGTACCCGACCAGAATCCCTGACCCCAACTGCAGCCACCAGTTTCCACGCTTTGGATCCTGATCCATTAATTCATCATGCATGTGAAATTCAACTAGTTGTTAATTACTGAATCGATCTGATAAACAATTAGTTGGCTAGACTAATTTTAATACTTCTGATTCCATGGACATCTGCAAGTAAGTAACATCTACGGAACAACATTATGGCTCAAGCACTCGGCTACTGTGGCTCATAATTAAACTTGTTAGGCTGTCGGATTGATGCATGGCAGGCAGCATGGGTACTCACTCAACAGTGATGAAAAGTCGTTTCCACTAACGAGTGATGGTGACCATATATACACAGACCACAAGGTTTTTTCTTTTTTCTTGTTTTTCCACAGACCGGCCTTGGCCACAAGGCTGCCTTTTTTCCCTCGTCCAGTGCATGAGTTGGCACTGTCCTTAGCACCTGGAAAGATGCCAGCAAGAGATTTACTCTTCTTCACCGTGGATGTTGAATGGTTGTTGCATTGCAGGAAAACTTAAAGCCTGGTACTTGTGTTGACATATATATGTCTCATCATTCTACTTTTCAACAACTAATTAACTGCACCACCAACTCCACTATAAGTGAGCTGTTTTCTCCTTGATTAAGGGGTTTCATGCATTTAAGATTGGACATATAGTTAGGTCCAAATTAACCAGCTTAATTATGTCTCGTAGCAGTTAGCCTAATTGTGCGGGTGAGTCCCCAGTTCCACAAAGCCATGGACCTGTTCACATGCCTGGCTAACTATATGCGATTAAGATCATATGGATGCTGCAGGATTCCTTGTGGTGATCATCTTGCTCTTGCGTGCTGGAATCCATGCTTTTCTGCTTGTCCTGACTCCTCTGACCTAAGCGACTTCTAGTTGTCGGAATGGCGAATGAGGCATTAATGGTTGGCTTAGGTTTTGTGTACGGGAGTAGGTGGTGGGCAAACATTAATATATATCTCACTGTGCTACCAACTGGACAAACAAGTCAACAACATACATACGCAGGCATATGACCACTCTGGATATCTATCTATATATATTACTGTGACATGCATAGATGTATGTGGATTTGTTTAAGGGGAAGAAATGAAGTAATTACCTTCCAAATGAGAAGGCTGATATCGAACTGTCGGCCGTTATAAGCTGAAACAGGCGAAATGGACGCTCCAATGGCGACCTTGTTACTCGTCTGCACAAAGCCTGAGCACCAGAGATTGTAACAACCGGTCTCCTGGTATGCATCGCTCTACATGCATTCACGTATGGTCAAAGCATATCATAATTAGATCGATCTTTACAGAAGAAAAAAGAAATCAATCAATTGTAAGGAAAGGCAAAACATGTGTACTCTCTTCCTCAAAGATTAGATGGCACTCACAGTCCAGTATGTGAAGAGTCTGGGCCTGTTGTCTCCATAGAGCTCTGGACTAACCTGAGGGCATCACAGATATTAATTAGATGTTAAAATTCATTTACTGTATATTACAAATAACATACTACCAGCAAATAAATTGATAATTACCTGCCAACCGGCTTCAATGGTGTTGAGATCATCATTGTCAAAAGAGCCGGAGATTACCCATATTTGGGACAGACTGAGTTCAGATGAGCTTGCTACCCTCGGTGACCACACATTTAAGCTCGCTTTTGCACCATAATACTGACTCCCTGCTACATATCCCACAGCATGCTGCAGCCATACATACGTAGATACGTACATTTATATATATTAGCTTAATTACCATGCATAGAATAAATTTCACAATCTTTGTAGGTGGTCCATATATGTATGTAATGTATGTATGTAAATATTTGTATGCTAAAAGATGTATACTTAATGGAGTCAGTGGAGTTATACTGATCAATTATGGGAGCCAGTTTGAAAAAGATAAGCAATTAATGGCTACGGGTGATCAATTGAATTGGCAAACCTCATGATCGTTGGTGGTCCAACCTCGTCGATTTGCCCCCGCCGCCGTCTTCCGACCAAACCGTCCGACCGAGTTTCCCCTCAGAAGATCTGCTTCTGTGGTTCTTCGTATCGGAATGGTTCCTTGGGGGCAAGATTCACCGGACGCCGTCCATGTCTGTATGTTGGCAGCATGATCACTTGTACCGCCGCTCAGGTTGAAGCCATTGGGCATCTGACCAGGCGGTTCCTGCAATCAAATAGTAGTAAATCAAAACCGGATACTCTGGCATCAAACTCATTTGCCCCAATTAAGCAACAAGCATATATAATTACATTGGGAGTAGTTGCTCTCTGATCAAAGATACGTACCGATGGTGAGGCGAGGAACTCTTTGAGTTTTGGGTGGTCAAACGCTGGCTGGAGATTCGATGGAACGCAGTCGATGAGATCGCCATCGGGGCTCTGCATGTGTTGAGGAATACATTGCAGATCAGAAGAGAAAACAAAGGAAGAATAAGTGATCAGAAGAGAAACTAACTACATGTACTGTATATTAAACTAGTACATAAAAAATCCATGCCTGAATTGTCTTGGCAGAAGGTTTGTTGAGGCTTCTCAGTTGGGCTGTGATCTCTTGGCTCGGCTGAAGCGTGCTGTAGTTGACTGCCGACGCGGAGACCGCGAAGCTGCCTCGGGCACCAACGTGAGCGACGAGAAAGAGGTGACGGTGAAGCAGCAGAAAGCCAACAAATGTGGCAATGATTGGGAGAGGTTCACGGCTGCTACAATCCATCATCAAGAGAAGGATTTTGGAGCTATGTGGCATGAAGCATAGGAATACAATGTTTGGTCCTCTCTCTCTCTCTCTCTCTCTCTCTCTCTCTCTCTCTCTCTAGATGTCTAGTTCTCTCTCAGCGTATTAATAAAAAAACTTAATTTCCCTGATCCGCTTGTACGTGTCCAAAATGTACCTTTCAATCCAAGAACTCATTCTAGTCATAAAAGATTACTAGCGAATTTTTGAGAAGTCTACTTCAAGCCATAGAGATTTTGCCTAAATCAAATGTAGAGTTGGATTGTCTGCCACTCGTATATCTGAGCAACCAATTTCGATGTAATACGTATAATTTATCAAATTTGAGGACTCGCGTATTATAGTACATCTTAAAATATATTTGAATGTGTTGGATGTGCATAGGCAATATTTTAAAAAGAGAATTCCTCCTGACTCTCTCCCATTATCCTAAATCATCTCAACTATCTCACAATGACATGCATAATAATTATATTAATTTTTTTTGTATACTCTAAACAAGTATTAGGAGGATATTAGAATGATTTGACTTTTTCCTTTTGGAAATTAGCGCGGTTCTTCAAATGACTCAAGAATTGGCTATTGAAATGTTATTATTTATAAAATACAAAGAATGCAGTGAAAATAATGTTAATCCCAAAGAACTTTAACTAGAACACATTCATCATAAATAATAATGAAATTAAATAAATGTGTAAACATAAAAAAGATTTGCACGTATATCAGAATTTGATACCTTGATAGTTTTAAGCTATTAGATACAATCTAAGAACAACTGTAACTTGCACTGCTTTAAGATTAACCAGTAATTTAAACCACAACCTGAATACATCACCAGTAATTTAATAGTAGTTATGTTTAACAAGTAATGGCAATTTTGGTGGTCATCAAATTGTCATGTTTCTTATAATTGTTTTTTGCAGTATACGGTGTCCTTCTTTACAATGCTAAACTTACACCAAATGTTGAATAAATTGTAATACTCATGAAATATATAATGTTCAGCCATTCCTTTTCCATTTAATTTTTGGTGGAATATCCATATTCCATAAATTAACCACTAGATCACATCTTGTTATTGTGTATTCGGCTACCTTATGTCATTTCATGTTGTGCGTTTCTAAATTTCTGATTAATTGACATCAGAATTCATAATATTGAAATTCATATTGTTTCACTCTCTGAAGTGTACACGATTCAAACTCAAATATCTATATGTATCAAAGATCCTAATGAAGTTTCAAATTCAGAGAGGTATGCATGAAGTTTCTCCCCTGTTGGCGCAGATATCCTAATTGACCCCCGTGAGCATGGTTTCAAACGACAAAGCTATGGAATAAAAGATATCTATTACAAAAATTTCCCCTGACAGTGTCAAACCTGCTCACTGCAGTTATGATCACCAAACATCCTGCAAAACACTATGCACAAGTATATATGCGTCTCAAGCAAAGAAAAGGTACAAGCAACATTTTGCGGCACAAGCCACTAAGTTTTCTGTAGGATGCCATGCCAAATGAGTTACTTTGGAATTCAAATCACATGAAATTTCATCCATGTTTTCTGAATTGGGACTGTCAGGTCCTGTTATAAGAGGACAAGAACAAAGTTTGTGGGCGGTATAAGGAGAAAAGAACAAGATACTAAAATATATTAATACTAGGAGTTCAAGAAATAAAAAGCAAAGACTATGAGGTTTATCACCTCGACGATTAAGTCCACGAGCAAAGCTGGTGAGTATCCTTGCATGTTTCTGGACATTTTGATGATGTGATGTCCTGGTACAAGAGAATGTGAGAGAGCCCCTAAATATTTATCGTTCTTGGATACTAAGGTGAATAAATATTTTCCATGAGTAACTAAGGCAAACAAATTTCAACAAACTGAACATAGACAAATTAATATTTCAGTTCATGGAAAAAAAAGGGCATAAGTTGCATAACAAACCTATTTGTACTTCTTTTAGCTTCCAATGTGATTCCATCATGTCCACCGTCACGAGAGAAAACTTTGAAATTATTGCTGATGAGAAACATACAAAAGCAGAAGATGACTGAGTCCAACCATGATGAAATGCAAAGTAGGATTACACTAGCACTCTGGGAACTATGAAAAACCAAACCTGTAAGTCCCAGTTGCAAAATTTTGCCCATCCATACTTAGGCAACAGTCAAATTTGTCAAAAATGAAATCATCGTTATACAACTTTGATATCTGCAATTTTCATAATGTAAATATCTGAATCAACTGTCACTTTGTGCCCATCATGACATGTTAAATTCAATCAATATTATCCATGTTTCATAATGCATATCAAATTCCGCAGATAACGGAGAGCATCAAACACTAAAGTGATATTCCAAAGAATCCAGCCTAACTCGTAGCATAAAATAGCGTAATATAATTGTAATATGATATAAAAATATTAGAACCTTATCATACAGGCAAAACACACACAACTAAGAGAAGTAAACAACATTCCTTGAGGCTCTCTCTCAGCAAGTGATGGTAGAGAGTAGGTAGTGGGGTGCATAACTAAATGATTTATATAATACATGCTGAATTATATTTTGGAAGACAAATGTATTGTATTATATGATAAAGCAAAACTTATTGACCAAGGTGAAAAATATACTTAATATACAAAATAGATGCAATGTAGATACTGTACTATTGGTAGGTACTATATTGTATACATAAATAGACATCGTATAATACAACTTTATCACTATTCAAACAAGGCTTCATTTCATGTGACCAAACTACTTATCTAGTGTACCATAAATGTCTATATTATACATAAGTTCATTATACACCATGGAATGAAGTCATTCTCATAAAATGAGACCATTTAATTTATAATGAATGACGAGAAAACTGGAGTAGTGCATCTACACTACAGCCACCTAATCCACCATGCTTGACCATCGGACTTGATTTATTAACCTTACAACAACTAATCTTATTAGCTTGATGACAAATTCGATCATAATTATGACTGTTAAAGTCATGATTTCTCCCTTTATCATTTTAGAAAAGCAAATTAATCCAATGACTATGTTTAAATAAAGTGTTTGACATGTTTCATGTCGTCTGATCATCAAGAAAAAATGGGCCACGACGGGGTTGTGCCTCAGTGCATCACACTTCTTTTCTTCATAAATGATTAGAAATGAAATGAATCCACTACTCTTTATGGTTCAATATATAATTTCTTAAGCATAAAGGATAATCGAGAGAGAAAATTACAACAGCCAAAGTGTTATAATCAAGGAGCCAACGAGTTCTCAACTTGATGTCGAGAACGAGAAGTATAGCTGAAGCTATTTTCTCTAGTAATCCTCATGATGTATCAAATATTTCAAATATGAGATGAAGATCCTCATCTTCGAGCAAGGAAATCTAATATTGCAAATACGTATTAATTATTAATTCTTCTGTTTCGCCAAATGAGAATTAAAAATAGTACAAAGTGTATATTGAGAAATATAAGTAGCTTACTAATTGCAAATTGTCATGCTAAATATATTGACTATTTTTTTATCTCTAATGACCATAAATCGTATAATCAGGCTAGATTAGGCATTAGTGACCATAAAAAATAATGACTTTTCCTTATCATTTTTAAGAGAACGGCTAGATTTTGTGTTGTGTACCCATACTGCCAAGAGTCAGACCATCTATAAAAGTTGGATATCCAGTTTGATCTATTGGGATAACAAGACAGACCATCCAGATCGAAGCCAGAAATTCTATAATCATAGGTATGTCTGCGGAATATGATATTTTATTCCGAATCAATATAAGGCTCCTAATCCTCAAGTAGGATTACATCAAGCCTAAGGGTATGCTTACTTGATCAGAGTATTTCTTGATTACATCCCAGTCAAGTTTTCAAGACCTTATTATATCAACCTCTTGTTGCATGTCCTAGAAAGATTGTTTGGGTTAGAAACCAATACAAGTCTATGATCATTTGGTTTTCTTCTTCAATTTCCGAAGTCTTAAGGACTGAGAATAGACCTTTTTGAGTGACTAGCTGAAAATACACTTTCATCATCCAATTCCATGATCTCAGCCTTTTGGAACATTCTTTAGTCCCAGGTCTGTTTTTGCATATTCCTGAAGATCTTGTTCTTGGAGATCGAGGTTGTGGCCTCTAAGTGGTCGCAAATGTGTTAATGACGGATAATGATGGCTTCTCCAATACCGTTTGTTCATTTTATTCTTTGGTTGCTGAGGATCAAGGAAGGGGTTTTCACATGCATAACTATGGACCAAATCTCCAAGAATAGATTGTTCATTTTGTTGCACGACCTCACAAGGTGCGGAGATTTATTCTTCCATGTGCGATCCATGCATGGTCTCAAACAGTGTGGAGTGCATAGTCACAAACGAATTTCATGGCTATCACGCCAAGGCTATCGATTCATGCACCCAATTGATATCATCCTTGGATCTCTAAGAAAATGTGTTTATGGCTCTCTTCAGGTTTGTTACGATAGTCTTCTTTCTTCTCTAAGCATACTTCAACTTCCCGAATTGCCTAAAGATTTCAAGTCTCAAATGAAGTTCCCATACCATTTAATCCAGTTTTTTTTCAAAAAATAATGACCATGGACAAAAAACACCTTCAAAGGAAAATATTTTTTTATTACCAAACGCTCTCAGACTTGAAATCAGTAATGCCAAGTATTAGGGTTGTTCACAGGTCGGGTTGAAACCAACCTGAACCCAAAACCCGAGCCGTCCAAAGTTAGATTGGATCGGATCGGGTAGTTGGGTCACCCAGCCAAATTTTTTTCATTTTCTTTTTCATTTTTTTGTTCATTTTTATTTTATATTTTTAGTATTTAGTATGAATCGTTATATTTACTATTCGTTTTAAAGCATAATATAAGTTTTTTAAACATTTATATTAGAATATATTCAAATTCTAAATTAAATTTAACCTTTAAATTAAATTAAAATTAGTTTAACTTTTAAAAAATTAAAAATATCGGGTCATCAGGTCGGGTCGGGTTCACTCGGGTTGGAATTTCTCAACCCGTACCCGACCCGACCAAAACACCGAACCGACCCAACTCAGTTTAGGTCAGTTCGGGTCGATCCAATCTGGTGAATACCCCTAGGAAGTTGAGAAGAGGTGTAGAGTATATATGGAGGAACATGTTGTGCTTCATTATTTCGCCTTAAATAATAAATACAGAACTTAGGATCAGGTTTCATTTATAGCTCCGATAAAGTTAACATGCTAAGCTTGTGAGATTATTATGTTATCTTTAAGGATCTAACTCCATATAACTAATATAGATCAGATATGAGCCATCTATCAAAAGAATATACCTTCTCCTAATCTTTTTTCAAGATCACTACTAGGCTTTTTGAACTAGGGAAGAATGTCCGGTTAGCAGATCTTTTCAAGCGGACTATTGGGGCCAAAAGAATATGCATTTACATGTATGTCGATTATGGTTTTCTATTGCTAAACATAGTAGGACTCATAGTTCGACAGACATTACATGAAGACTAAGGGTTATCTTGAACAGAATTCCTTCTTGGCTATAGCTTTCAAGATATTCCTAGATCAAGGATGTATGAGAAATACATGGACATGTATAGTCAAAATCCATATAGTTTGCTGTTGAAAGTAATTGTATTAGTACAATAGATTGCATAATAATGCATAAGTGATTGTATGATGAACTATTTTGTACCATATTTTCTATGGACTATACGTGTAAATGGCCATAGTTCTATATCTGTAAAAAGTTTTGTATGTGTAGAAGTAGAGAATGGTGCACTGAATTGAGCAAAGGATTCTTAATTAGAAAACTAATACCTTGGGACGAAGATGTTCATGTATCTTAAAAGTAGCCACAGGGGAGTTCTCGACACGCATGTCCCACAGCTGCAAATGAACTAATACAATTTAGTCATTTAAGATGAGAGGTCACTGTTGACACAGACAACAAGCAGATAACTTAGAAAAAGCAAGCTATAATCTAATAAGGGATACTCACACACAAAATCCAACTTAGAAAGCTCGCAGCTTACATAAATTTAAAAGACAAGATAACTTAGAGTAATATATTAAAAACACTTTAAATAGTATTTTTTGAAATTTCAGCAAGCTTGATTCTCATCTTTATGAAAATCAAATTCCTTCTTAGCCCATGAATTCAGAAGCCACTTTCTTCCATCTCCAAACCAATTACTATGGATAACTTATAAAATAGTTGCAAAAAGTACGAACCATAGCGTATATCATCATTCATTGAAGCTTATATACTTTGACGTAATCATAGTAATGTGTGATGGAAACATCTTAAACTGTAAAACTTGTCATAAGCTAGATTCCTATGAAATATGAGAGAGTAAAAGGAAAGTTTTTTTGAGAAAAGAATAAAAGGAAGGTTATCCCTCTTTTCAGCATTGAGGCGGAATGATGATTTATAATCTCTGATTATGACTCAAAGAAGTAAGGATAATTATATTTCATGAAGTGATCGGGATAGTAATAATATTTTCAATTGTACTGTGAAAGGCTTATTGTGGAACATCAAATATTCTATGCCCTTGCTGATCTTATTACTAAGTCTGCAGCATGGGAATAACTTGTTATACTAATGAATATTCTATAACAGTACACATTTCAAATGTCATCATCAACACAACATTTTATATCAACAATGTTTACATGAAAGTATTGGCGTATTAGAATCTGCATGACAGGACTGAATGAACGTATAACTCAAATATGAAGATTTTTTTTCAGAAGGAAAAGGATAGAAACTTGAAGCAACCAGGCCCCTTAGGCCAAATTCATTTTAGAATATGCTCGACAAACCAACCGGTGTGTTCTTTAATAAGAAGTTATATTTTAATGCAAAATAAAAAAAAATGAATAACAGATCATGTCATCATAATGTGTCCATGTGAAGACGGTTTTAGAAGGCAACAATAGCTTAGTTAACAAACTCCATTTATGACAACTGCATTGCTTTCATGACCAGAAAGTCAAAAAGAGAAAGAAACCTTTAAGTTCATGTAGTCACGACTTAAAATGTATTTCCCATCTGTGGTAAACTTTACATCAGAGATTGAAGCAATTATCTCGGTAAAAAAGGTTCTAGATCCACGTGTCTCACGATCTTGTAGTCTGCACAGAATATCTGAATTAGTTATGATCAGAACATGGCTATATAGACATCGAATGTAAAATGAAAATGTGAGTCATATTGAATGATAGATGATTTGATGAAAACATGGGTATTTCAAAGTTCAAACTACACACATCTTCATCTAGAACATTTCTTAGGCTTTCTTTATTAGTCAACCCTTCAGTTAATTTGTCGACTCTAAATGCTACAAAAGTTACATTTTTTTGGATTGTTTGTAGGATTGGGATTCATCAAGGTTGCTTTTGAAATGATAAAACATGTTCAACAATTTTCCAAAAAGGAAATATCTAAAGAATGATCATAACTACGAAAACATACTTTTCACTGACAAAGAAAAATCATGACAAAAAAGGCTCACACTGTTGCATTTCTATCACAAAGAGCTGATTGCCGCATATCAACCAACCGTATCAAGCCTCTCGAACTGCTGTAAGCTAAGAGATTGCAGTAATTTGGATGGAACTCCGCTGATGTTATTACTTCTGATAAGAATTAGCATATTCCTCTCAAGTAGTTAGCAATCTTGTTGATACAGATAAAAAAATCAACTGGCCCTAGCATCAACTATCAGACGCCTGACCAAGTATATTATACAATAAGTCCATGAATTTTGTTAGCACTTGTGCTGAAACAAATGAATTATCTAACAGTAACCTGTAAATGGAAATTAATCCCCACTTAATTTAGTGATATTTCATGAATGGTGAAAAATAATTCTACAGAAAGGAAAGACATTTATTATCAACATAACACATGTTTCATTTGTCGTATTCTCAGAATAATTTATTTGAAATTTCATTTGTGGAAGATCAAAAAATGGTTTTCCCACTTTTATGTGTTTGGAAACTAGGAAAATCTTGATTATTGGAAATATATTTTGGTTAACCAACAATCTATTTAAAAAAAATGCTTTCCACACTTGAAGAGGAGAAAACATATTCAAGTTTCTAACTCATACTTTTGTAGAAGAACCACATACTTAGAGAACAAACCATTTACCTCCAGATTCCATTTTCCTAAGAAACTTATATTAAGTGAAACAAGGACGTGAAGAAGTTCAGAAAGAGTTAAAAGGAAAAAATAAACACGAAACAATAAAAATAAACAAGTGGAAGAGAATGCTACCCTAAGGAGCTTCAGGTTACAAAATTAGTCACCTACAAGATCCTCCATGTCCATAGGCTTCATATCAATGATGTTAAAACATTGATTGCTAACCTCCAAATTCCATAAGTTTATTCTCAGATCATCAGCAGATATGAATGTCTCATAATCACTACATAGAATGATAAATGGAAATTATGTCAAAAAATGTGAAAAAGATAAAGATCCATGTCGATGTGTATTCAACAATTGAACACATCTCAATAAGCGTAGTACATTCACACAATATAAGACAAGATGCAAGAATGAATAAAAGGATTAATTAATATTTAATTTGTTTCCTTCTCATAAAATGTAAACCATTTATTATCGTACGAGACAGGAAAATGAGAGTTACCTGTTTGTTGATAGAGAATTGATGTTGTAATCATGAGCTTGAGAGTACACCTTTCGGCACCTTGAAGAAGGGCCTTCAGGTAAATTGATCATCTGCTGGCATAAGTCATAAACAAAGTGTAGATTTAGTGAATTGTTAATCAAAACGCAACAAAAACTGGCAGAACTTTTTTTGGGCCAGAACACATTAAAGAATATATTAAAAGACACTATCAATGGCATGGGCTATATAAAAATAGTTTATTGTGCATAACATTAATATTTCTTGGTATAAATTGATCTTAGCAGGTCTCCCAATAGATTTGTATTCAAAATTTATCTAATATCTCAGTAAGTTCTTTAGTTGTGTGACCTTCAGAAGCGTAATAATAAATCATTTAAAATGCACTAAATGTCTTGCAAACTTTTGTCAGGCATGTGTAAGTATACTGAGTCGAAGTAGAGCAACTACAGGGTGCATGAGATTCTCAAAGGTGACAGAATATCAACCTTTTCAGGACCCTCCTTGCTTGTCGGAGAAGTATTCCTTGGCTTTTTGGTTACCCACTCAAGACGGGGAATATTTTGAACAGAAAATTCACTTTGGCCAGAAGTAAAACTCTTTTCAGCTAGAAGTGCATTTTCTGAATACACGTATGGACTTGGCTCCACCTCCTTAATCTTCTTTACTTTATGATCTGAAATCTGGTCCATACAGAACAAAGTTTAAACCCCCAATGTCCGACAGAACACCAACATATAAGTTAATGCTTCCGACCAGTAAGCACAGACCTTTCAGTAGCTCCTAATATTATAAATTACAGTGTTAACAGCAATCTGTTCTTACCTTCCATAATTTAATTGTCCTGTCATTTGTAGAGAGAATGAACTTGGAATTATTTGGGGAGGCCCACCACCTTAACTTGTTGACCTTTTCTCTAATTTCCAAACTTTTAAGATAGTCAAACTAAGGAAGGTAATGTATCTCTGTCAGCTTACAGGATCAGCAAAAACAACAAGTTTCTAGTAAAGTTGTGTAGCTATGCAATTAAGTCGCCTTTGAACAGGAATAGAGGCGTACCTCTACTTCGTGACCTTGAAACTCTGTTTTGTAGGAATACCTAGGATGCGAACAAACAGGAGACTCCAAACGTTCCAACTCCTTCCTTGGATGCAGCTGGTATTTGATGAGAAGAATTCAGTAAACATCAAATTTGCAAGCTTGTGATCTAAAGTTACTATTGAGGACTAATTGTCGGAAAGGAAACCTAACTTCACCTATTAAAAATCTGAAAACAGTAAACATGAGTATTACATCTTTAGCATTTGACCTCTCAAAGATAACAATTCGGCCTCCATGGTCTCCAACTGCCAGGAAATTACCTTTATCCCCAAATGCAATGGCCGATATTACATCATCTGCAAATATATCTGATCAGTGTGAGAGTGAACTGATTTTTTTCAAAATTTAATGAGCATCTTCTTAGCTGTTCTATCTGTCCTCTCATGTATAGCTGCCTTTGTAACTCAAAAGATAAAACAACCATAATTAAGTTAGAATTAGGTAAGACAGAATTACCTGTAAAAAAATGGTAGAATTAAATAGCCAATTGTATGTCCATGCATGTTGAATGGTGAGTTATTACATAAACATGCTCATTACTGAAAAAAAGATGTGATCTGATTTTTACTGGTGAATAACCAAGAACCTTTTTTAGGCGTGAGATCTGAAATTTTCCAATTGAAACAATATGAAGAATCACATCAACTGGCTTGAAACAAGGCCTACTAGGTTTTGCAGGCACTAGTTCTTGCACAAACCTAGTGAATTTTGGGCAACAAATTTGGTTGTACAATAAAGCATCGAAAGTTACTGGCTTTATTATATCTTTCAAAGCAAATCAAGCACGAATAAAGTGAAACAAAGAGAAAAGTAATTGCAAAACAGAAGAGCAACACTTAAATCAACGTCCCTTGTTCTTACATGAGAAATTCCTGTCAAAGATTCTTCTCCGTTTCATGAATTAGCTTTGTATATCACACACCAAGTTGAAAAATACGCATCAGAAAACAGGAAAACACTCACTATTGCAAATTAAGGGACTGTATTTAGCAGAGAAAAGTTAAGAGAGTCAGAGGCAGAGAGAATGACCATCGTGGTATGGTTCGTCGGCGAGGCGGTCGCCGAAGGCCTGCGAGAACTTCCATTCCAAGGGCGCCGTCGACGACGAGGACGACGACCAACTCATAGTGCGTGCGTGAGAGAGAGAGAGAGAGAGAGGAGAGCTACGTATGGATCGTCAAATCGCCATTTCTCCACTCTTTTTTTTTTCTTCTTCTGTTCCACTTCCACTCACCTCCCCGCAAAAACTATCCACTTCTTTTCTTTAATAAATTATTTACGCGTTGCCAACTTACTCAAACTCTATATTTCTTTTTTTCTAGATTACCAAAATTCTATATTTCTTTGTTTTCCGGAAAAATTAGAGTCCGTTTAATTTAATTAGAAAAATCTAATAAATACTAATGATGACAATATTTTAAGTATTAAAATTCATATTAGAAACTAAGTAATTATTATATGTTTGAACAAAAGTGTTGATAATAACAACAATAATAATAATAATAATAGTTATAATATTTGTTAATAGAGATATTCACCATGATACTCTTAAAATTAAATTTAGTTGAAATATATTAACGGAATTAAATAAAAATATCAATAATTTAACTTGATGTTACATTTGTACATTTATTAAACTCTTTAGTTTTTTTAAAAATAATTTATTTTCTATTGTATTTCAAAGGAAAGTAGAAAAAAGGACATAAAACAAAAAAAGAGGAAGAAAAAATATTATATTGTGATAATATTTAAAAAAATAAAGATAAAAGAGTAATGAGTTAAATAACAACATTAATAAAAATAAGTCAAATTATAATTTTTTATGCTAACAACTTATAAATTCAAATTTTATTTTATTTGAAACTTTTCAAAACTAGTACTTTTAGGTCAGCCGAGCCAAACACTATATAAGCCGAATTATCAAACCATATAATAATTAAAATATAATATTTTTATTTTCTTATATTTGTCAAAAGGTACCATAATTATATATCGCAAACTAAAAGTAACTTTAGATTACTTATAAGCCAAATTGAACATCCTTTAAGCTGGACAATCAAACCAAATAATAATAAAAATAGAATATTCTATATTCTATATTTCAGTGTCATTATAATATATCAAAATATAATATTCTATATAAGTACTCATATAAATATTTAATATCAAATATTTAATATTACAAATATTTTTATATGATTGCTAGCATAAATGCATGCATATAAAATATAAAATCAAATTTAACTAAATGGGGTGTTAATTAAAAAAAGTAATTAAGGAGCTAATTAAAGAACTCATCTAAAAGTTTTTTTTATTAAATGGGAGGCTTATTATTGCCTCGTAGATATCCTACACGCTGGCCTCATTAAATTGCATACTATAATAAGCTTAGTTAGATCATCTTATTTTATTAAAATTGTTGGGAAATACGAAGAACAGAAGTAGAAAGATCACAAGAAACACAGAAAAATACACACAAAATTTACGTGATTCGGAGATGAATCTCCTACGTCCACGACCGTCGCAGAGAGTTTTTCACTATGTTAATGTTCAAAACCACCAGAGTACATAACCGCTCCAAAGATAACATATATATGATGGAGCTAGGGCAACCGCCCACAAAATAATGAAATTACATATATACCCTAGAAAAAATTTTCTAGGGATTGGATGATCAGTCTCCATCTGCTATCTCCAATAATCTCCCACTTGGAGACTTGATCATTACATGAACTCTGGGGAAGAACACTTGTAGCATACACACACTCTGGACGACTCCTCCTTTC
>LTAE01008488.1:0-11403 GCA_001647135.1 Pontederia paniculata | reverse complement strand
GATCTTGACCTTGTACCACCATCTTCAACATCTCTGGTCGTCCGCTGATTGCACCTCAATCACCCGGACGTCCACTCCTGGAGTGGAAGATACCTGTCAAGTTCCTTCAGTCGTCCGTTGCTCCTGCGGTCGCCCGACTTGACATGTGCCATATCCCCTAACACTTCAGTGGTCGTCCGTTGATTCTCCCTGAATCCTTCGGGCGTCCACTTCTCTTCCTTGTGGGTACTTCGAGCGTCTGCTCATTCTACACTGAGATCCTCAAACGTTTGCTCCCTCTTCTGTTAGTCCTTTGGTCGTCCGCTCACTTCCCAATGAGATCCTCGGACATCCACCAAACATTCCTCTGACAAGCTTTGGACGCCCGCTCATTTTTACTGAAATCTTCGGATGTCTTTTCCTCCTTCTAACATTCTTCGGACGTCCTTTGACAAATCGTCAGATTCCTTGGACGTCCACTCTTCTCCTGTCAGATAACCTAGTCGACCGCTGCTTTGTCTCTTCAGCCCTTGGACGACCTCTATCTCTTCATCGGTCGTCCGCTCATCCTGCAGTCATCCGATCTTCAACTTATCTCAGATCTGACAAACTACTAGACGTCCACTTGTCTTCTCACCAAGTGCTCCAGACGACCTTTTTCGTCATCTGAAATCTATCGGTCATCCGCGCTTCATCTTCGGTCGATCGATCTTCATCCTGTCATCAGTTTTGGTCATCCGCTGCTTCAACACATGAGCCTTCGGACGTCCACTCCAGCCTTGGCAATCTCCTGGTCGTCCATTGTCTTCACTCTAAAACCTTTGGACGTCCAATGACTTCATCCTCATTTCTTCGATCGTCCTCTCTTCATCATCGGAAGACCTCTCCTTCCCTTAGCCAAAACCCTCTTCGACTAAGTCTCTTCACCGGGCGTCCACTTCTCCTTGGACCGCCCATTCTCCATTCTCTTTCCTGTAGGTGTGAAACTATCGGTTGCCCACTTTTCTTCATCGGGCGACCTCTTCTATTCAGCCTTCGTCTTCGATCGTCCTCTAAATATCTTTGGTCGACCGTTTAGTCTTTGACTCCACTTCTTAGATCTTTGCCTTCAACATTGATTGACCACTTCATATGCTTTGGATGACCACTGCACACATAGGGTTCTTCTGATATGTCTTCTATGTGCATAGATCATTCGTTCTTTAACTTCGGTCGACCTATCATGCTCTGAACATCAAAATCCTGTCTTTCAAAAATTAGTTCAACAAGCTCATTAGTCCAGACTAAGTTCCCTCACAAATTTGTGATCACCAAAACAATCTCGGGATCCTAGATTCAACAATGCTCATGTTCTTCATCCTGAAGAGCTGCTCGGTCAATGGCATCGCCTTTGGTTCCTCTGGCGATGGATAGATGGAGGTTCTGATCCTACGCGTCCCCTTCCGAAAGAGCTTCAGAGAATGCTAGATATTTTTCTTCCTTCCAATTCATCCTTATATCCCCTCTACCTTCATTCGACACATGGCTTCTTTGTCCAACCCATTACCGTCCTTTTGATTCTTCTGTTATTTCCTTTCCAAATGTGGACTATAAAAGATTCTTTTCCATTTTGGCTTTTTTGACATCAGGAGATTCCTTCGTGTAGAGTCATATGTCTCAGTATGTGAGAGTGTGAAGGCGTCTTTTTCTGAAGTTCCATTTGGTCCTATAGTGTGTGCTTGCTGCAAAATTGGAAACTTAGTTCGAAATGGGGCTCGAGTGTGACATAATGGCATGAAAACTGCGTGACTACAAAGAACCTAATATTAAGCACTTGATGCATGGCATCAAAAATCTCCGAACTTGAACCTTTTCTTGTCCTCAAGCAAATGAATTAAGATTAAGGCAGTGTCATTTTCAAATGCGAAGACCACAATATAAGGAGCAAACCAAATTCCACAAAAAACTTTTCTTTCACTTCATGATATGCTACAACTGGCTTAAACTCGACTTGACAAAAACCGGTTTTAGAAATCACTGAAGCTCTAGCTAAATGTACCTTAAGGTCACAACCTCAAAGTCTGCACGTCATAGCCACACGTTAGGCAAAAGAATCACTTCCAAATAAAGACCAAGGAAACCTTCCTTCTTTCTTTTCACTTTAGAGCATAGTGATTTTTCTCATATATAGTTTTTCTCACGTCCTCGCAGTCTTTTTTTTAAAAAATGAATGCAGGAATGTGAAAGAAAAAAGAGATTCTTCCCTTAGCATATCCTCTCGTTTTCTTCCGGGAATACTCGATGAGAATGCTAAGGGTGTTGTGAGACAACATACTCTTGGTTCTTCCAAGTGGAAGGCCCAAGGAGTAGTCATTTTGGAAGATTAGTTCTTCGTGGCATTGTCCATCCCTTTCTTTCGAGAATACTCGGGTAGGTGCCTAGAATGCTAAAAGCATTCTCTTAACTCTTCCGAGTGGAAGCTTAGAGGAGAAGTTATTCAAAAATAAAAACATTCCTGTAGACGTTGGGGGTGGACATGTGGACTTAGTTTTTTTTCTCTTTTCATGGGGGTAGGTCGCTAGCTAAAATGTAAGATTCTCAGACCTAAAAAGTATCGTTCTGATAAGCAGATAGTTTGGTGCATAAAATTTGATTCCCAGATATAGTCAGACAAGTCAAGAATTCATCAAGTCACAATGCACCAATACAATAAAGCCTATAACTCCAAATGGCTTGGACCTCATACTGCCTTAATTCAGAAGTTAAGAAATAAACAAGGCAAGCCAGAGTGTGATTACAAGTGTGCAAAAAAAAACATTCAAACAAGGTTCATTTAACAGAGTCAAAACATCATTGGAAATTCTCAACAAGTGTTTATCAGACTTTAGACAAGCAAAAAAAAAAGTAGGGGTGTGACAATAACAACAACAATCAAAACAGACACAACAAGCAAAAGATCACGAGCGACAGAAGATAGGAGTTCAAAAAAGCATTGTATGTGTGATCATACCATGGCCTCTCCGGAGTTAACCCTAACACTATCCTCAGTGTTGAAGCTTAGCCGAGAGAGTAGTCGCTCATGATGATGACGGTTTAGCTTCGGAACTCTCGTCATCTTGCTACGATTTCACGCTCATTTTCTCTAGTTTGCTCAATAGATCTTTCTTGAGTTGGCAATGCTCCTCCTTAAGATCCCTGTTCTGGATAACAATAGTTTCAAGAAGAGTAGAATGCTTATGCTGTACAACAAGTAATTCAATCAGCATTGAGATAAGAGGTCCTCCGTTAGTGGCTTCAGCTGAGGATATCTTCTTGGCAGCTGCTGCGGAGCTGTGACGGGCGCTTGGCTCGGGTGTGAGAAGGGTCTAGTTTTTGCCCTTGCTGATATCAGTAAGTGACGGATTGGGCAGCACAATGGATGTGTCATTACTTTCATACGCCAGAATATACACCCCATTTCGAATTGCGATAATTCTCATGTTGATCATCACTGACAGATCAATCTTAGTGGCTCCTCTATTTTCATGCAACCTTGACAGGTCGGCTTTGTGTTTCTCGGCTATGCGGTGTTTAGGCCACCTATTATGATAGGTCCCTTTTTAATTGTGGTCAATCGAGAAATATACTCCAAGAACATGTATCCGATACTCCAAGAACATGTATCCGACATTGACTCTTTTGCCTTTAAGAAATTCCTAGATCACATACATCTCATACTCTCGGGCATTAGCCTCAGTATTGTACCTTCTGAATAGGGTGTTGGCCATCATTTTTTGGAAATATCTCACAAAAGGTTTTGGAAAGACGATGACTTCGCCTGTCGAAGGACAAATCTATTTTCTTCGGTGGTCCACTTCTAGACTTCAGAACCTTTGTAACTCGTATTCTTCTTCTGCACGATCTCACTTGGAAATTCGTAAACTACACAGAACTCATTAAAACTCCAACAGAATTCTTGGTTGAAAAGATGAAAGTTGAGGATAAGGTCATCTTCATTGTCCGCAACGTCCAGAGAACTCAGAAATTCAAAAATAATGCGTTCATAAGTGGGCCATAAGTTGAGAAAGAACCTATCGATATTCATTTTCTTCAACTGCCTAGTCATGTCGTTGAGCAGGCCCAGTGTCTTCAGTGCTTCGGTATCCAGCTATCAGGTTGCGAGGATCTCCCAGGTGCTGAGCTTCTCGTACTATGAACGATACTGCTCAGGTGTGACAGTTGGATTGTCTTGTGGTGGCGGAGATGTGACACTAGTAGCTTCTGAAGGTGCATCTTCTAGTGTTTCCTCTTTTGTTGTTGGGTCGTGATGATGCATGTTCTTCAGTTTTTGGTGCTTCCAGAGGTGCTTGGTCTGCCGGTGGTTGTTGGATCTCTTTTGTGGTGGGTTCCTCTTCTCCAGCGATAGTCTCTTGCGTCACAGTCTGACTACGCTTGCGAGGCTTCCTAACCAAGGGCTGCAAGTTTGCATCTTTTTTCTCCTCTTCTTCAGGTGGAGGATGTGAGCGCTTCTTCGTCTTCGACTTTGCAGGTATAGTCTCCTTTTTAGGTTTTGAAGGTATGGCAGGGGCTATCTTCTTGAGAGTCGGTTCCATTGCTTGAGCTGGTGCAGAGACTTCAATAGGAGTAGTGATGGGTTGTATGGTTGGCTCTGCGATAGGCTTTTTCTTCCGCGCTCGTATTTTCAAGGGTTGGTAGTCATCTTCATCTTCTGTTTCTTCGGTCGGCTCGGAGACGGCTACAAGTGCATTGTCATAAGCATTTTTAGTCTTCTTTGTTGGTTGCGTCTCAGGCTCTTTCCCCGTTTTCATGGATGGCACGGGGATAACTGCAATGTCGGGTTGTGCTTGTCAGTGAGGCGGTGAAGACGGAGAGTCAATGAAGAGGAGATAGTGGGAGGAGAGAGAAAATAAAGGTATTAGCTGATCTCCTTAGGTGGCAAAATGGTAATTTTCGTAGAATGTTGGCGAACGAGAAAAGTAGAAAACTCCCACCCAGAACATGGGCGGTTCTCATTATTCACAACCCTGAAATTTTTTTATCACAACTTCATCCAATTTGGCATCCTGCGAACGACACAAACAAAGAGCAAATAATTTATTAGATATTAGTCTGGGTTGCCTCCCAGTAAATGTCACTATTTAATGTCCTTGACTAGACATTCTCGTGCGTTCAAGATGCTGCGAATGGTTCAAAGGTGATAGGTTCCTTTTCAGGTGGTCTTATCCCTGGTTGGTATGTCTTAAGCCGATGACCATTTGCTTTGAAAACATGCCCTTTCTTTGAGATTAGCTCTACTACACCATGATCAAATATCTTGGTAACTATATAAGGGCCGGTCCATTGAGACTTGAGTTTTTCGAGGATGATTTTCAATCTTGAGTTGAAAATGAGGACTTATCCGCCGACTTGAGTGCACGTGTTAAGAATATGCTGGTCGTGCCAAGCCTTAGTCCTTTCCTTATAAATCTTAGCATTTTCATAAGTCAGGAGTCATAATTTGATGCATGCATTTTACAACATCTTTTAGTCTTTGCATTAGTCATGATTTTGAGTCATTTTCACATAGCATGCATCCATTTCTATATTTATTTTTTTATATTTGTTCAAGTCCAAAATCTACTCTTGTTTGGTGTCATTTTATAGGAAAGTACTCGAAGAGTCGAAGAAAGGATCGAGTTATCTAAATATTACAAAAGGACACACTCGAGAAGAAGAAATCAATACTTGGATCCATCACGGGCTGTGATGAATGAGATTAGCCATAGCAAAAGCCATAACGAGTAGTTAAGATCACATCACGACCTGCGACGAGAGGACTACAACTTCTACTCAAAGGTTACGGGCCGTAATATGTATTATGGGCCGTTATGGTGGACATTATGACCTCAACACTTATATCATGGCCTTTGCCATAAGCACGCAGTGTCAACACCAAATGTTACGGGTCGTGATGACTGGTTACGAGTCCGTAATGGAGGATGTCACGACTACGATGAGCTCATGATGACCTGCGTCGAAGTGCTGCAATTAAAGTCCAGATTCATTATGAGGCGTGATCACTCCTTACGAGCTGTAAGATGCTAAACTACTTAGTGCCCGAGTTACGGGCCGTGACAGACCATCACAGGCCATGACGTCTTGTGCAATCTTAGAAGATATCCATACTTACGGGCCGTGACATACTTTCACAGGCCGTCGTGATGAAGGTACACATATTATTATAGTCAAGATTTTGAGATTATTTGACATCCAAAAAGTTTAGGATTTGATTTAAGACTTTAAAGATTGGATTCTATCATATTTTATGAAGATCTGAATAAGTTTTATTGGACTTTCATCATTACCATTGATCGATAGGCAGAATTGATCCAAGGGTTCACACATCATCATCATCCAACCCTAGGAAACCCTAGAGTATAAGAAGATCTCGTCTACAACAGATGAAGGAGATGCCGGGGGAGGAGAAAAAAGATAGAAGAGAGAAACTAGAGAACTAGAGTTGTCAACCAGAGAAGAATGCCAAAGAACAAAGGCTATTTCAAAGGACTACTGAGAAGGAGTCAAGATCATTCATCCGTTAAGGAGTTGTTCAGCATCTTCTCGACATCCAGAGGAGTAATCTCTTGTTCCGTACTTTGTTGGGAAAAAATCATTTCTGTAATCACGACATTATATTCTAAATATTTTCTGATTTAGTTTGTATTCTTTGATCTTATTGCTACTGCAGAAGTTATATAGGTTTTGATAACTTTAATTGAATTGATTCTTTATGAACATGATTACTGAGTGCATTGATCTTATTCAGTTTTGATTGAATTTTATTAGTTGACTATTGACACGTCCTCTATTAGTTCATAATATCTGTAGAATTGATTATTGACTTTCTAGTTGAAGCTATTCATGTCCTGCGATTTTGACTCTTTAAGGGTGTTGTCGTTTGTGGTCTGTTAGGTCACCGTTAAGGGTGGTTTAATAGTCTAATAAAATATTTTACTGCATCTTGTGTTTTCTTCCTAAGGATAGACCTATTAAGTGGTATTTTCTGGATTGCTTAATATAAGATAGTTGAGTTACCCGTTAAGGGAATTCATAATTTAGGTTTGCCTAACCATCTGAAGATTCGATAATTGACTTTCATCTCATAAACATTTGCTATACAAGATTCTGAGTATTCATCTTGAATTTAGTATTGTTTAGGCCCTATTCATCATCTTATATTCCTATTATTAATTATATTTATATATTATTAATTTTTTGAAACATTCAACCCGAAGTTGATGTTATCTCCTATTAGCCCTGAAATCTGATTAGGTAGTTATATAATTCCTCGCGGGATCGACAACTCTACTCTTACACTTTATTACTTGAACGATTAGTGCACTTGCTAGCATTGATTAGACTGTGTTCACATTTTTCAAATCATAATTCTTCTCACTTTGCAAGTTGCAAGTTGCGGTTATCTCCAGTCATCTTCATATCCAAGTTTAGTTGTGTCACAACCCAATATGTTTTGTATTTCATCTCGATAGGAAGATTACATGACTCCAAATGCTGTCTTGAAGGTTGTTTGGCAAGCCCATAAGGCCTCATCTAGCTTCGACGACCAATCCTTCCTTGACTTCGAAATGATTTTCTCCAGTATGATCTTAATCTGTCGATTTGACAGTTCTACTTGGCTGCTCGTCTTCGGATGGTAAGCAGTTGCAACCCTGTGATAGATCCCATATTTGTGGAACATATTCTCGAACTATCTTTCAGCAAAGTGTCTTCCTCCATCACTGATGAATGTCTTAGGGATTCAAAATCGTGGGAATATAACCTTCCAAATAATCTTCGAACAAAAGCAACATCAAAGTGCATAGTTGGAATGGCTTCAATCTATTTCGACGCATAGTCAACGGCCACAAGTATGTACTTGAATCTTCCAGATGTCAGGAGCGACTTAAAAAATGCTAGTATGTGGCATCTCATTCCTTCACGGAATATTTGATAGCGGTCGCATTGTCGCACATAGACATTCACATCCTTAAAAAATGTTGGCCAGTAGTAACCAGCTTGTAATATTTTCGTGGCCATCCTCTAGACTCCACCACGACCTCCATATGCGGAGCTGTGAAACTCCTATATTATCTTGTGAGCTTCTGAGTCTGGTACACATCTCCTGAACTGTCCGTCAGAACATCTCTTGAAAAAGCATAGGATCATCCCACTAGTAGTGTTTGAGTTCATTGAACAACTTCTCCTTCCCTTGATAAGTTATTTCTGGCAAAATGTAACCTTTTCTGAATGATTGTTGATGCGCTAGAAAATTAGCTATGACGGCATACCATGGCGGTTTTGTGTTGAAGACTACAAGAAGTGAATCATCAGGAAAGTTCTCATTAATTGGCATGGAGTAGTCTTCAAGTGGTTTTATCAACCTTGATAGATGATTTTCGACAAGATTCTCATGTCCCTTTTTATCTTTAATTTCTAGGTTGAACACTTGCATTATCAAAACTCTTGTTATCAGTCGGGGTTTGGCATCTTTCTTTTTTCATCAAGTGTTTCATAGCCTCGTGATCTGTGTAAACTACTACTTTTGAGCCCACCAGGTACTGGATGAACTTGCCGATCACATAAACGATCGTTAACATCTCCTTTTCTGTTGTGGTGTAATTCTGCTAGGTTGGATCTAAAGTTCGACTGGCATAGTAAATAACAGTGCTGCCTTTTTTCTTCTTTTGTCCCAAGACAACTCCTCTGGGATTTGAATTCTATTTTGTCCTCCCCCACCCAAAAAGTTAATACCCGAAAACTAAATATGCCATCCCTTACATCAATGACAGCTCCAACGGTGGCAAGTAAGGGTCTTCCAAGAATTATGGGGGTTTTTGATTCTTCGGGCATATCCAAAACTACAAAATCAACTGGGATAAAGAATTTTTCTTGGGTACATCCTCAAGAATTCCCGTGGGATGTTTCATAGATCAGTCGACCAATTGAAGTATCAAATTTGTAGGCTTAGGTTCTCCAGCATTGAGTCAACATTCCTGAATGGATATACAATCTCACAATGAATAGAAAAGCTGCCAAGATCCTTTAATTTAGGTGGTAGTTTGTTTAGGATCACTACACTAACATTTTCTGTCAAAGGTAAAGTCTCTTCGATATCTATCCTCCTCTAATGTGACATAATGTCTTTTAAGAATTTTGCGTAAGAGGGCATCTGCTGGATTGCTTCTACAAAAGGTATGCTTATTTGCAGTTTCTTCAGTATTTCGACGAATCTACCAAACTGCTGCCCTTCTTGTTCTTTGACCATTCTAGAAAGGTAAGACTTTGTGCAGGGGTAGATGGTAATCGGTCGATTGTTCCTTTTTGGCTGCGGTGTAATCTTGTTTCTCCTTCTCAATAGGATCTTGAATATTGTGGTCTTCTAGTTTTTCTGCTTGATCTGAATCTGCAGTTAGTTTTTCTCCTTCTCAATATGAAAATATTCATGTCCGCATGGTATGATAATTTAGTAATTTGCTCGATGACACCATAATAATCCAACTCATTTTCGTCATACAAACAACCTCGAACACAAATGCCACTATTCATGGTAGACTTGTTTCTTCCATATTGTTCTGTGTGAAATCTCTAGCCATTGACGATGATATCGTTATAAGTTGACACTTTTTTCTTCGGCCCATAACTCAAGGACTTGCTTCTTAAGCCAACTCGAAAATTGTTCATCTCAGAGTTGCAAAAATTGATAATCTGTCATAGTATAATACATTTGTCTTTGAAAATCTTCAAATTCCCTAAAAAAAATGAAATGTATAAATAATATAAATTTATAATTAACCTAATATAAAGTAATATTCAGTAAGTAATCTTACTTTAGATAAGACTCAACTTCCAAAGTGTTGATGAGGACATAACTTTCCGCAATCAATAAATCATCGTCGTTTAACATAAATTTATGTGTTCTCCCAATCGGACGTGCTAGAAACATAAAAATGGATAAGCCCACCTTATTGATCTCCTCTCCACCATCGTCATTTCGTGGGACTTGGGTTCGCCTTATTTGAATTTCAGGTTCAAAGTACAACAATGTGAAATTGGGAACATTTTCATAAAAGTAAGCTTCACATATAGATCCTTCAATTTTTTGCCTTATCTTTTGCCTTTCTCTTTAGGTACAACATGCACCTCTTAAATAGATACATCCATCGAAATTGTACGGGCTTTGCTAGCTTTGCCTCATAAGCGAGATGGACGACCAAATGCTCCATGACGTCAATGAATGATGGTGGAAATATATTTTTACTTTGCATAAGATAATTACAATTGATGATTCCAAACGCATCATATCGTCTTTCCGTATACTAGAGGCGCACAATTCTTTAAAGAATATACTGAATTCAGTGAGTGTTCCCTATATTGGTTTAGGAAAAAATTCTCGAAAATTGATTGGAATTAATCATTGCATAAATACGTGACAATCATGGGTCTTCATCCCGAATATATTACCCTCTTCATGATTGACACAACGAGATATGATAGATGTGTATCCGTATGGAAACCTCAATATTTTTATCCACTCAAAAATAAGCTTACGTTGTTCGCTACTTAATGCATAAGTAGATTTTGGTTATATGCACTTCCCATTTTGATGAACCAATTCGAGTTATGGATGTTTGCATATGAGCTTCAAATACTCTCTGGAGTTCATATTATCTTTGGTTTTCCATTTGATGTCCATCACAGTGTTGAAAATGTTATCAAAACATTCTTTTCCACATGCATAACATCTAGATTATGTCGCACTAGATTTGAGGACCAATATGGCTATTCCAAAAAATACTTCTCTTTTCTCAATTATGATCAATGCCATATCCAGGTGGTCGATTTTTGGATGCCTTCAGACCAAAAGTTATAGGACCAATCGTATTAACTTGCGATAATGCTTCAAGACTACTAATTCTGATTGATGGTAAATTTCTTTCGACAGTTGCCTTACGAAAAGAATTTCTATCATGCCGCATCGGGAGATCGATCGACAATAACATTCAATGACAATAAAACCAACATAGTTTCGTATCGTGTTTCAAGTAAAATGATTGTGTGTTTTTCCCACACAATGGACATGCAAGCTTTCCTTTAGTGCTCCATCCACATAACATTCCATATGCAGGGAAGTCATTAATCGTCCATATCAGTGCCGCTTTCATAACAAAATTTTACTTTTTTGAACTGTCATATGTCAAAACTCCATCCTCTCATAACATTTTCAATTCATCAACAAGAGGACTGAGATACACATCTATAATCTTGCTCGGCGACTTTTGACCAGGGATCATGCAAGTGAAAAATATGTGTTCCCTACGCATGCACATACATGGTGGAAGGTTATAAGGAGTAACAAATACAGGACAACATGAATATGATGTTGTTGAACCCCCGAATGGATTGAAA